>SDGA01000039.1:0-89482 GCA_006232345.1 Galdieria phlegrea
TGTTTGGTATTGAGTCTCTTGTATAATAACCATGTCATGTATCCTTCTTCTTCCGCTGTTGTTGTCAAAGATAAGCTTGCAATTCATCCAAAATCACATCTCTTGTATGTACATTTTCATTCCAAGCAAATAAGAGTTGACTTGCTACTAAATACAATTGGACATCTTGCAACTTTCGCAGTAAAAGTTTTAGTCCTTCTAACCAATCACCACTCAAAACAAATAGTGCACATGCCAATTCCAATCGATGTCTAGATAGAGCAACGTATGCGTTCTTTCTTGTCTTTACTTGTGTTTTCTTGTCCTTGAAATCACTCATAAAAAACTCGTAATACTTTTGTATTCCTTTAGTTTTGAACAAAAGCGCCAAAGTTTTTGTTCGTTGAAGTAACACATACCTTGTACAGAAGAACACTATTAAGCATTCCCAATTCTCATATCATCAACCATAGACTACACTTACCAACAGACAGACATCCATAGGAATCTTGTCGTTGTTGGAATGCTGCCTTTGCACAACTTTCTGCTATATGTTTCAAGTCTTCTTGATGGTCCACCCAGAAACCAACACCATAATATCGATAATAATGCCACAATGAAACAAAACAACGCTTATCCACAGAATGGAAGCATCATGGAAAATTGAAGGATCCATCCCTGTTGTGGTCATTTCTCTTCGAAACAAGACATCATAAATGGCTTTTGAACACGTAGAATAAACAGCCCAAAGAATAAAAGGCATTGGCAGTATTTGTTGAGACTGTAAAACTCCGTGCCTTTTCCACCAAAAATGGGAAACCATAAGATATTTGAAAGAAAATGTATCCAAAGATAGCTGAAATGAAACAAGAAGCAAATACGAGTGTAACCAATCGGCCAATAAGTAATCCTCTCTTTGGTGCTCAGAAACTTGTTGGTTTCATCAGATAGAAAGAAAATAGCTTTTTGGATATCCTGCAAAGGTTGGTCTTCTATCTGTTGAGTTGTATCTTCATAATTCTTACTGTCAAGTGACAATACACTCGAGTCCAAATTTGTATTATCTTTCAGAAACAGTGAATGCAACAATAAAATCCAAATACTGTTATAATAAGAGAATGTCCTATTCTTCTGATGCTGTTGGGAAATGTCTTTTGCAACGGATACAATGCTTAAAGCAATGGAATGTAATATAGAGGAGAGACAACCACGATGATGCACAACACAAAACCAAAAAAATACCCAACTTGGTTCCCTTAGTGATTCTCTTCTATCCATCTTGCAACTATTTTGTGTCTGCGAAAGGTATAGCTGATGATCTCTATAGCTCAACCAGCAATTTGCTTGACAAGGCAAAAGCTGAAGTCTCTTGTCTCTTGTTCCATAAGGAACCTGCATAATGCCATTTCTGTGATAGCAATAACTGATGCCATGGGTAGACTCTCCAGAAGCCTTCCAAGATAAATAAAAGCCATCCTTAGTCACATTTTCATCCCATCGAAAATCATCAAAAGAAGACAACAAACTGTCTTGTAGAGGAGAAAAACTCGTATAAACTTTAAACCATTGAAGTTTGGGATATTCTCCAAAACGAATCCAACTGACATGTTGATAATCTTCATAAAGAATTGCAACAAGTCTACCATCTCTGCTAATAACCATATTTTGTATAGACAAGGAATTCTTATCTACGCTTAAAGTATCCACGCAATGCCAATCTTCAAATTCATCCAATGAATGACATTTCCCATAAATATTTAGTTGAAAAGGTTCTTCTTCCAGTACGTATAAATAAGATAAGACTCCATCTCTTCGTATGTCAGCATGTTTACAAGATTTGATATAAACTTGCCAATCTACCAAACAACTTTCTTTGTCTAACTGTATATACCAAAGATAAATCGTCTGGCCATTAAATATCAACACTTGCATCATTTTCTTCTCCATTGCATTTCTTTTCGAAATATCACTGTTCAGCAATGTTACTTTTTTCTTATAAATAGTCTCCCATATTACTTTTGGTAAGTATACCGTTACATTATGCACTGTTTGTTTGCTTGTATGTGACAAAAATAGAATTTGAAGCTGTGGCAAAGTGTCATCTAAAGCTAACAGAATTTCATCTTTCTCAACAAAGCAACAAGTAGAATATCGGTAACATCTTGCCATGGGATACATTTCTAATTTCCAAGGATATAAAAGCCAAATCCAATATTCTCGAATGGATGGACTACAAGATACAAGCCAACTCCTCACTGATAAATCATTTCCTTCTTCCATCACTGTATTCTGAATAACTTGACGAACCATTCCTTGATGACCCATACTCATTTCAATTGGAACTTGATATACCTGGCAACAGGAACCTTCCATCAACATGCCATAATAAGTTAAACATGACAGCCAATTGAGTTGCTTGGAAGTAATACAATCTATCCAAGATGGAGGGAAAGAAGGAAAGTTCATTCGAAACAAGCCTTCTGCTGCTCTTGAAGGATCCAAATGTAAGTTACTACGATACCAATCAGGAGCAATTGCTTTCGATAAACCAAAAGTAGGGTATGAGCAAGAACCTTCTTTTTCTGACTGCCAATCCTTCCAAGTGTCTAATCTTGTATAACTCACAAAAGGAAGATCATTCAAACCACGAACCCTCCATAACTTTGGAATATCCTTACATATCTGCAAAATCCAATGAACTGCTTTTGACAACTTGAAACCAGCCAAATCACTAGTCATCATAGACCAAAGGGGGTCTACTTGTTCTTCTTCCATCAGACCATGATAATCTTTCCATTCTATAAAACAGGCAGTTGATATGTTTTCTTCTCCTGAAATGTGTGGTGTCCTTGCTACTTGTTTCATCCATTCATGACCACCAACTCGTCTACTATGTGATTTTTTGGACCACAATCGAATAGTGCCATCTGCATCTAAAGTAAGAAGTGCATTTCTTCCAATTCTACTCTGTTTCCATTCACAATGTATCATACCAGACTCTCCTACTTGCAATTCTGCTGCACTTGGTTTGGTGACAAATGAAACCGAAGAACTATCACTTCTTGATGTGCCACTTAGTGAATACCTTCGAGGACTTGTTACACTGCCATTCTTTTTGGGTGATAACTCTGAAGTACTCGAGTCAATTAGACTATCTACTCGCCAAACATTAATCTTTTTGCTTTTCCAACCAGCCACAGCAAAAAAGTTACCATCTGGAGCAAGTGCTCCATGATAGGCATAACATCCAAGTTGCATTTGACTCATTTCTAATAAGACTGTCACTTGAGAACAAATAGGCAACTGAAACATTTGATGTCTTCTCATAGACTGAGATGTTGTTGCTTGTTCTTCGGGCACCCATTGCCATATAATTACACCATCGCCAAAAGCTGCTAATTTTGAGCCGTCCGCACTCCAACTCAACTGCTGAACGCACTTTTGGACAGTATTCTCTTGCTGTGGAAAATACAAACGTAAATCTTCTTCCCACTGCCACTCTGCCACTTTCTTTAATACTGTAACCTTATTTCTTTCCAAAGCCACTGCAACCTGACCAACAAAAGTTAATATATTCAAGAAGCAACAGGAACCAACAATCTCAAACTCACTTTGAAGGTTGAGTGACAAACTGATAAACAATGAATAGATGACTCGAAATGATATTGTTTTAAGACACCATTGGACTTTCTAAGATTGACAAACAATAAATCTTTACCAGAAGCATATACCTAAAAGAAACATATAGCATCAAAACAGAAACGATAATCTGTCATAACCGAACTAACCAATATAGGTATCATATCACAGAAAAACAAGTCAAATCCATTTCTTTTGATAGTCACAGTAGCAGACACCAGTACCCTTTCCAATAGCTCATTCTCTTCCATTTTCTTTGCAGCATTCCCCAACTGGTTCTCAAAGAGATAAAAAAGATGTCTGTTGGGAGAAACGAAACCATTGCTCAAGTTATTCAAGACAGCTTGCAATCAACTGCGAGCGAAGAACAAGTCTTGTCATCTATTCAGTCACTTGGTATAGAGGATGTAGGAACCTGCATAGAGTTGGAACTACGAAGTATTTATTAGACCAAGTAAGATGCGTGTTTGTCACTCCTATTGCCTGTACTCAATTATTTGCAGCTTTCTTATTTGTCAAAGGAGTCATTGGACGCTTTATTTTCAAAGATATTTCGTTTGATGGATATTTCCCTTTTCATGGCTACTAAAGGAGTCACCGAGCCCACAATACCTTATCAACTGTTGGAAGATCTGATGGATACCGTTCCTACTGTCGATTGTTGGAGAATATTAAATTATTTTGAGTCTCACCAACTGAATTTTGTACCAGTGAGCTTCTTTTGAAAGGAAAACTGATCCTCTTACGGGCTTGCATCGGACTGTTGCGTAGATATTCAAGAGTGATGGATTCAGAAGCATGTGGTCGACTGATACTGTTGTTAGCTTCAGCATTGCCACCCACTGAACGCTCTGGTGTTAATGTAAAAGGAAACTTTCATATTTCGAATACTACTGAGTATTGGAAGCCAGAAGAACATATGACTGAAGAGGGGGCTCTACCAATGGTGGACAATAATCTGTTTGACTGGAGTTTTTATGACATTTTTTGGAGGTTGCAAAAGTTTCTGGCGAATCCAACATTAGCTTATGATCCCAATGGATGGAAAGAATGCAGTGCTTGCATGTCCAAAGTGCTACAAGTCATGGAAAGTGATTCAGTAATAGATATGGAAGATAGTATGGAGGAGGAGATACTACCAAATACTGAAGAATATGTTCATGAAACATTTGTAAAGTATTTGACAAGTCCACATCTGTTAAAAACGCAGTTTAGAGATTCTACCTTTAGAAGATACCATCTGGTGCAATATCTTATTTTTCTACAGCATATCTCCGCCATGAGAGAGTCCGTTGGAGGAATAGACAAGTCAGAATTGGAAGATATGGTGAATAAAATTTGGCAAAGATTGCAACGTACGTATCCTCGGGGAAATGAATTTGTTGCTTATATAAAAAAAGTTCTTACGCATGAAAGAGTTTGGTTACGATGGAAAACATTAGAGAACTGCAAAGCATTTGAACGTGTGCCTATCCAAAGACCAACAGAAGAAGAATCTTTGGAGAAGGAAGAACAACGATGGCATTTTTTATCTTCTCGTTGGCAACGGCTGTATAAAAAGGATAGAGAGGAAGATTTCAACGAAGAGGGCAACTTGTTAGAGACTGACCATGCTTCTTGGTCAAGCAAAACCAAGGAGCATCGTCAGGAGACTTTAAAGGACAGAGAACGAATCTACGTTCCCAGTGTAGAAGAGCTTACCCAAGAACTACAAAGAGATAAAGAAGAGGGCATAGAAGAAGATTTACAGAAGAAAAATTCGCATCTATTTCGATGGAAAACGTTACGGGTATTATTAACGAATAATTGGGTGAAATTCAATCAAATTCGAGAAGAAAACGGAAACATTGAAGTTCTTATTCCTTCAGAACAAAAAGCTTCCTCAATGTCCTAATGTTTGTCCTCGAGAAATCGACTCAAAGGGAAACCCAAGCAACTTTTCAAATTCATCTGAAACGTTTTCTTTCTTGATACCTTTTTAGGCTTCACGAAAACCCATTTGCGGAGAATTTTCATCTTTGCTTGTCCTGTTTGTTGTCCCTACGTGCATCTGTTCTATTAATTGACGCAGAAAACTAGTAACCAAGTTTCTTGGTTGTCAGTCATATTGGATTCTTCTTCATATTTTCTTTCACATTGCTCACGATAACTTGCACTTTTCCATGTGGTAGGGAGAACAGTTTCCTTGGCGAGTAAAACATCTTCGGTTTGTAAAGGTCTAATGACAATATCAAAAGCCTCTCTTTCGGTTGTCGATGATGCTTCTGTTAAATTAGTCTTCCATTTTGCTAATAATCGCTTCTCCTCTTGAATGGCTTCACGGACAGGTTGATAGGCAGCCACTCGACAAATTTCTTTCAAGTCACTTCCTGTGTATCCCACTGTCTCTCTGGCAATGCAGTCAAAATCAAAAGAGTTATCAAGCGATATTTGTGATAAAATAACACGTAATATTTCTTTTCTCTCCATTTCTGTTGGATAATCTATCAAAAAAGAACGTGGCATTCTCCGAAGAATAGCAGCATCAATATCCCATGGCCGATTGGTAGCACCAACGACAATAACTGCGGCATTCGGATCACTCAACAGTCCATCCCAAAGAGACATGAATTCTGCTTTCATATCTCTGTAAGCTTCATGATCATAGGCACTTCTTTCTCGAAACAAAGCATCGATTTCATCAATGAATAAAATACAAGGCTGAATTTTATAAGCCAGTGAAAATACAGCATGAACCAAATGATTGGTTTCTCCAACCCACTTGCTCAGAATTGTACTAGGAGAGATAGGAATAAAGTTGGCTCTACTCGTTTTGGCTAGTGCTTTTACTAGCAACGTTTTTCCTGTTCCTGGTGGTCCTATCAAACATATTCATTCAGATTGACACCCTTATAAATGATATCTTCCTTACCATACAATAAGATACCCTTGGGAGGAGATAACAAAGAAGAAGAAGAAAAAAGTTCCGGACGAACCAAAGGAAGCAAAACGGTTTCTTCTAAGGCTTCTTTTATCTCTGTTAATCCACCCACGGCTGTAAAATCACTGTCTAGTTGATCAGGAAATACAAGTTCTTGTGCCACTACTGCCTCTAACGCAGTTAAATCATCTAATACATGAGAAGCTCTATTAAACTGACGTAACCTATCAGCTACAAAGTAAGATGCACTGTCAAAGACCAAACAGCCCATCTACCTCTTGGAAAGCTCTTCTTTCTTCTTCCTCAGAGCTTTCTTCTGTTCATATAACGGGTCCAGCTTGTTTTTCAAGAAATTGCCTCCAATGATAACAACTGCAAGACTAAGCGTGGCAGCCAATAGTTCTCCGAAAATAGCTTCCAAAGTTAATCCGCCAACACGATTGGCTTGACCTTCTCCACTGCCACTTGTCATTTTTCAGACTAAATAGCATAAAACATCAACGTAATGAATTGAAAACAGCTTATTCCTAATAACTCTTCAAGTAAAATAGTCAAGCGCTTCCCTTTGTTCTTTTGCAGAGCTAATGAAGGAATGACCAAAGAGATTAACCCAAAAATGCGCAAAGCAATTACTTCAGAGACCAACTGAGTTTGCTTTCAGTGATCGATCAGAGTCAACCTATTTGTGGGCAACATAAACACCAGTGAAAGAAATTTAAGTAGATGGAGGAGGGAAGACGTTTAGAATCTAAGAAGCTTTGTATGTTGAGCGTCCTCGGGCTGCTAATGGATGTCACTGTGTTTAAAACACAAACGGAGAGTTGTTGAAAGCAATGAATAGATTAGTAGGAGACACATCCGGAAGAACAAATTTGTTGATTTCGTAGGAGAGTATCACTCGAAGCTTCAATAGTGCTAAACGACCGATTGTTCCTCCAGCATAAAGAGTTTACAATTTGTTGAACTCTTTTGAACACATTCATGAAGTGTTGATATATGAAGAAGATAATAATCCGTGCTAATAACAGTTCTATTAATGCTGTAAACTATGGAGTTTGTGGTAACGTTTTTGTTAGGTTGACTTGAGCAATTTGGATACCAAAGTTTTTCAATAGATGAAGCCAAAGCATATTTGTGACTCAATTTTGGACGAATAAGAAAATTCAACCCAATTTGTATATAATTGTTGTATCGTGATAAGAATTCATTTTCCAGCTCAGTTCAAATATTCTGAAAACGAGGATCTTTCTCTGTCCTTATATGTTGCTGTTGCTCTTTAGTTTTAGAAATATGTCTGTGTTGACAAATCATAAAGTTTGAGTATATGGAACACCTTTAATTGAATGTCGAGCTTCAGCGTTAAAGCGCTGCGTGAAAACTATAAAAGTGTGGATATGCCGTAAATATTTTTGCGAAATATTGTTCGACTGGTTTGAAGTAGAAGAGATGATAGTTTTAAATTCATATCATTACCAAGGAATAGCCATTTGTGATATGAAATGGCAACTGATCCTGATAGTTTCATTGAAAGCTATTACTGTCCGTCAACGGATGATCCTGTGAACGGCAACTTCTTGGAATCTTCATCCAGAAAAATGCAAGATTCATTATGCTGTTTTATTTATTTCTTGGTTGATTTTTTGTAATGGACTTTATAGTATGCTGTTTATTGTTCACGAAAGAAAGTTCATCATGATTGATTGGCCTGGATGCTCACATGATATAAGTTCATTGGTTCCTTGTGGATGCTGCTTGAAACAGATGGAAGTATTGGCAGTGTCTCAGTTTGCTATCAACTATGTTAAAGCTGCCGTCAAGCATTTTGTTTAAGTTTTTTAATGACCACTGCTCGCTTCCATATGACAAACAAGCTTCACATGAACATACATTGCCAAAGACCCAAGTTTCCATTAAAATTTGGAGACTAAAGTAGCTTTGAATATGGAAGATTTTAGTCGACATCTATCTCAGCTTGGAGTCATGCTTAGGAGAGTAAATGCCTGTCACAATTAGAAATCCAAGCCACAAATGGAAACCAAGAGAGTAGACAAACCGTTGCCTATGGAGTCGCGGGACAATTTCTGAAATTGTTGTCTTTGATGTTTTCACTAGAGTTGGAAAGCTCTATCGCGTCATTGGGACAAATATCGCAAAGTACATTGGGTTCTCAACAACATAATTACCGATGTACATAATACAAGTATTTGTGACTTTTATTGTTAATTCGTTTCCACCCAAAACGCGCCTGTCTTTATAAACAAGAAGACATATTTTCCTTTCATGACTTTAATAACAAGTATTTGGAAGAAAAATGCCATCACCTTGGTGCGCCAAAAAACAGTGAATGCAATGATTTATTGATGGTTGCCTTTCCGCATCGTCAGATAGTTTGCTATATGATGGAAACTGCAGATTTTTTGTCAACTGATGGCATCATTTCCAGGTAAGTTTGCAAAATATTAACCTAGGAGACCAGGACCAAAGGCTTTGTTTAATAGGCGCTTAGGACTATACAGGAAGGTAGAATCCAGAGAGCTCGATGAGGTTTGTATTGCATCGTTGTTGTTCTTCCTTCTCATGTCGCTCTAGTATGGAATCGAGGATATTAATGCCTTCTGGGATGCAATGAACAAAATGAGAAAGAATGATATCATATCGGCAGTTTCGAACAAAGAAGAGAACAGAGACAAGATTGGGAAGAAACACCAGTTCATCGACCAACCTAGCAGCACTTTTCAAGATAACAAAAAACCTAAAATTGAGTCGTTTCAAATTTATGAAATCGATAGCATCAGTAGCTTAAATCCTGGAAAAACACCCAAACATAGCTCGTCGACAAGACCACCTCTGCGGAAACTCAACACCAATAGGATGGATTGGGACAAAGATACGGCCACGGATTTGAAACATTTCAAAAATGCAACCACTTTGAAGGTAGTTCGGGTTTCTGAACAATCAGTTCTGAAGCCAGTTTCAAAAAAAGATCAAATTGTACAGGCTGATCAATATCAAGATCGATTCCAGAAAACTCAGAAGTGTCTTGCAGTGGAAGTCAGGCCAGAACTACTGTTCGTACACTCCGACCTTTTACAGTTTTCTAAATTCAGAGCAAAATATGCACCTTTTTACGGAGATGATGGTGATTTGTTGGAATCACCAGATTCTTCCTTTACTGAATCTACAATACAAGTTGCAGTTGCATTCGACAACTTACTTTTCCGTTCAGGCATTCTCAAACTTTCGGGAGCGGCAGAAACTGTTCCTCAGCGAGCTTCCAAAGGTATAATTTGCCGTTTATTTTTTTTAAATATAGCGATGGTCTGAGCACTATTTGAAGAATAGGTTTCGAAGTGTTCTCCATAGTGTACGGAAAGGTTGAGGTATCGTTCCAAAAAAAGAGATTTCATCTGCAGCAAGATGACCAGTTTTGTATTCCTTTTAATGAATGCTATTCTCTCCGCAATTTGCACCGACGGGAGGAAGCGATCTGTTGTTTCTTCTTGGTAAAGACAATGGCTTGATCCTCCTAATAAGTAACTGAGAGAAAACTACATACTTTCGTGTCCAATTACGGAAGGACACCATCAACAGTACGCTATCTGTCTATTCTTTAGGAATCGGACCTTTTGAAACGATAACCGCACTTTTTCATGTAATAACCATCCAACTTTTCACAATTCGGTGTTTTAAATAGCCAACCTCCAAACGGAAGAGGTTAGCAACAGATGCTTCATTGAAGACTTTCTTGTAAAGCAGCACTTGTGGGAACAAACAAATAAACAAAGAATGAAATTGCTCCATTAGTTCATGAGCTTCGAATCATATATTCAATTTTCTGTTTATCAAGCAACGGAGATAATCTTCCAATGAATGCTGTTATACCACGTTCGTATTTTATAAGATTGAATCTTTTGAAGGTTAACTCTTCTAATGATGACTGCTAGAGTTGAAAGAGTGTCATCCCTTAAACCTTACAACGGTTGCAAATATGCATGTATGGCAACTATCATACTGCACATTCAGAAACGGGGTTGAAAACGTAAAGATACGGAAGATTGTCAAGAATTGAGAATATCAAATATGTCTATGATTGGAACACATTAAAAGTAAACAAACGGGAAGGCGAGAAGGCACAACGCTAAAAGTCGAACACGGATAAATGCTTTGTGTCAGTTTAGTTTCTCGCAAGAAGAAATGAAGTATTGTATTCTTTGAAAAGTGAACGGAACTGGTCAAGATTCTGTGTGTGGCAAATACCATACGGAAGTGCAGATGCTTCCTACGGTCGTTGAAAATTGGCCGAACTTTCTGGAGCCCAACAAACCAATTCATTTTTGGGCGCGCTTTTCCTTGTCGTATTGTGATACGAGAGCAGTATGTCTGTCAAGTTGATAAACCCCGGTGCAGAAATAAGTAGAAGAGGTGTGGCTCTTTACACAACTATCAATGCGGCAAAAGGTATAGAGTTTCAACCATGAAAACAAAAGGGGAATTCTAACTGACTGTTCACAGGACTGCAAGACGTGTTGCGGTCAAACTTGGGACCAAAAGGCACTTTGAAGATGTTGGTATCAGGTGCAGGAGATATCAAATTAACAAAGGATGGCAAAGTATTGTTGGAAGAAATGCAGATACAAAATCCGACCGCTTCGCTGATTGCACGTACTGCTACGGCACAAGTATGTTAAACTCTGTATCAGGATAACGTAGTTAATGAAATTACCTTTGCAGGATGATATGGTTGGAGACGGCACAACTACCTGTGTGATTCTAATTGGTGAATTGTTGAGACAAGCAGAAAGATACATTTCAGAAGGATCACATCCCAGCGTTCTTACAGACGGCTTTGATCTGGCTCGCGATGCATTGCTGCTTTGGATGGAAAAGCAGAAAATAGTTAAGACTATCGACCGAGAAACTTTGGTTACTATTGCACGTTGCTCTTTGAGGACAAAAATTGCTGAAGACCTTGCAGACCTGTTTGCAGAACATGTAACAGATGCGGTTCTCACAGTGCAGAGACCTGAGACTCCTATCGATTTGCATATGGTTGAAATTATCACCATGGAAGAGGAAGATGTAAAAAATTCCCGATTCGTGAAGGGTCTCGTACTGGATCATGGTGCTAGGCATCCTGATATGCCAAAGGAACTCAGGAATGCCTATATTTTGACTTGCAATGTTTCTTTGGAATATGAAAAGAGTGAACTCAACGCCGTATGTTATCATCTCTTTCATATGTAGCACCTGTCCTGATGCTTTCTTAGGGGTTCTTTTACAATTCAGCTGAACAACGAGAAAAGATGGTTGAGGCGGAACGTGGATTCGTAGAAGAACGAACTCGTCAGATTATCGAGCTGAAGAAAAAAGTAAGACATAATGGCTGAAGTTAATGTAATACACTGCTGACACTTTTTAACAAGGTTTGTCAGAGCAAGGATCAAAGTTTCGTTGTCATCAACCAGAAAGGAATCGATCCAACAGCATTAGACATGCTAGCTAAAGAAGGTATCCTTGCGCTTCGACGTGCAAAACGTCGCAATATGGAACGCCTTACTTTAGCGTGCGGAGGTGTTGCTGTCAACTCTTTAGATGATCTGAGTCCTAGTGTTTTAGGGTAGGGATCTATCAAGACACTAATTAATATATTTCTAATATATTGGCAACTAGTTTTGCTGGGCATGTATACGAACAAGTTCTGGGAGAGGAGAAGTATACTTTTATTGAAGATGTAGAGAATCCATTTTCTTGCACGATCCTCATCAAGGCTCCAGACAAACATACCATTAATCAAGTAAAAGATGCCATTCGTGATGGGTTACGCGCTGCAAAAAATACTATCGAAGATAGTTGCCTTCTTCCTGGAGCAGGTGCTTTCGAAGTAGCAGCCTCAGAATATCTCCGTGAATACGCAAAAACTGTGTCAGGCAGGGCACGTTTAGGGGTTATCTGCTTTGCAGATGCCCTTTTAATTGTTCCAAAGACACTTGCGGAAAATAGTGGTTTCGACCCTCAGGAGGTTATTCTAAAGTTACAGTCCGAACATCAAAAGGTTGGTTTATTTTGCATATATTGATGCTTGTATGTGATGAAAACATGTTTTAAATTGATAATATAGAACCATGTTGTTGGAGTAGATATTGATTCTGGTGGCCCCATAGATCCTCTTATGATGGGAATTTATGATAGTTTTGCGGTTAAGAAACAGTTGCTCAATCTTTCATCAATGATAGCTTCGCAACTTCTTCTGGTAGATGAAATTCTCAGAGCGGGAAGAGATGTTCGTTCTAAATCAGGCAGTTCATGATTTTCAGAAATAAACTTCTCGTTTAAATTAAAGTGATTTTGTGTCATAAACTGGAGAAAATACGTTTTATGTACATCAGTAGCTGTAAAGTCAACGGTCCCTACAGTATGTGAAATATTTCGTGCATTGCATATTCCTTTGGTGAGAAAAGCTTCCCAACATTATTGGCCCACCGTTAATGGACAGAGTTGCTTTCGCCCTTATTGCACTCAAATTTGACGTTGGCTTGAATTTTAAACGCCGCGCCTTTTTGCCCTCGCGTTACACTGTCAGATCTTTTAAAGCACCACTTTTCCTCTTGGAAATAGGTTGAGTGTATTCTTTAGTAGGAAGGGTAAATATTCCGCAAAATAATTTGTTGAGTTGAAAAGGTTCTCCGATAAGCGTCCTCTTCGTTTCTAGTAGGATACTAAATCGTCAAGTCCATGGAGTGTTCAAGAAACGACTCTACGGTTGCTGTTCAGCTTGAAGCAGACAGGAACGGGCACTCAACCTCGCCTTCTTACCAGGAGAAAGTTTCGCTAGACGACAAAAAATCACGCAACGAACCATTTCGAGTCAAACTAGAAGAATGTCGCAAGGTCGTAGGCTCACTTCCTCTAACAGCTGACGCAGACTTGTCCGAAGCAACGAAGTATTTTCACTCTTCAGATGCAGAAGCTACAGGAATTTCCGCCCTTGCCGCATTGGCTTCGAGCCCTTCCGCAAGTAAGTCAAATTTTTGGTCCCGAGTTTACAAGTTATTAATATCTTCTAGACTCGGCGTCTTCGTCTTTGGCTTCGACACCAATACGTGCTATGAAGGAAATGAGTATTCAAGAACCTCATACGAATAGACACGGAACTCGGAAGAAACTCTTTGCTGATGAATTGGATTCGAAATCTGATAATACTACTAAACCATGCGAGGGTTTGAAGAGTTCGTGGCCCTCAAAAGAAAAAAGAGAATGTAAAGCAGGAGAAGAGTCTTCGAGTTTTCAAGGTTCCTTCCAGAAAGAGTATGTTGAAGCCATTTTTGGTTAATGTATTCTAAAAAATTCTATGCTAGTTTTGGTGAAAAATGGAATACTGTCACAAAGATAAGAGGATTACATCGCAGATCAACAGATTCTGTGATGTCATTGAAGGCGAATTCTATAAGAGACCCTGTAGTTCCCTCGAATGTTACTCGAAATGAAAATTCACTTGTATTTCTTCCTCCGAGAGAAAAAGAACGGAAAACCTGTAAATGTAAAAATTCCATGTGCTTGAAACTATACTGTGAGTGTTTTGCAGCGGGACAGCTCTGTTCAGGATGCAGCTGTACGAATTGTTTGAATGATAAATTTCATCAAAAAGAAGTATTAGAGGCCAGAAATGCAATTTTACTGAGAAACCCTACAGCTTTTGGGCCCAAAATGACAGCGGTTCCCCGCGAGGTAACGATGAATGCTTTTCCCCTATATATATCTATATAGCTGACAACTTGAAAAGGACGGTGCTGTGGCCATTAAACATCAAAAGGGTTGTAATTGTAAGCGCTCCAACTGCTTAAAGAATTATTGTGAATGTTTTCATGCCGGTGTGTTTTGTTCAAGCCTCTGTAAATGCACAGATTGTAAAAACTTGGAAGATTTACAAGAGACCGGCTTGGAAAAATCTTTTTTAGATCTTTCTCATACATTTTCAGATTCAACTCTTGAAGGTAGAATGAAGTCGCCAAGACCAAATAATACAGATTCGGAACGTCTATCATTGCAGTCGAGGACATCACCAGTAGATTCTCCGAGAAAACGATGGAGAGAGTATTCAACAGTTTCTGCCCCTGAACAGAACCAGTTTCGCAAAAGTCGGTCATTAACATATTTTGATAGTGACTTTGTTGATAGCAGAAATTGGGAAATGAATTCGGATACCTTGACGCTACTGAAAGTCGTTGAAGTTGAAAAGAAGAAACTTATGCAAGAGGAGCTGCTCAAATCGGACTTGGAGGTTAAAGAAGACTCAACAGTTGTAGATTCATCATGTAGCCGGAAAGATAATGGCAGTCGACTTGCTAAGCAGGACCCTTTAATTTGTGACGAAAAGTCAATTGTCGAAAGGAAATCACCAGTAATACATTCTTTATATGGAAATAGTTCTGGAAAATCCAGATTACATATTCCGTTGTTTTCGCATCTTTTGAAAACGAAGAAAAAGAGTTCAAATTCCTATTTCACGGAATCTAACAAACATCTTGAAGGAAGCAATGGCATGGAAACTAGTAATGAATAATATAGCGTGTTTGACCTTTTGACTAACGAGAATGTCGTAATATCTGGCAATTCCAGAGCAAGTTTTGGTGCTGAAATAGTCTGTTTTATTTTTATGACATATCTGATAGAGAATACTGTTTTCCCTGTGGTGATTGTTGGCAGATTAGATGACAGAGTCATCATCCACAGGCTATTTCTTGTCTAAGAGTTGCAGGAGACCGTTGCTGTTGTATTTGAAAATTCGTGGCATTTATATAACAGTGACTTGGCCTTTGCTCTTTCTTTATGGTCTGAGAAAATGTTTCGCAGGATGGAAGAGAACAAGATTATATCACGTCTCTGCTCATTTTTAAGCAGTAGAGAAGGAATAGGAATATTTCGAGGGAAGCCTCTTTGTTATTAGTATTGTTATACGAAATGTTTTTAGCTTTAGATCGTCAGTTTCATTTCTTATGATCCTTGCGAATCCTACAGAACATCCGGAAAGTGAGCGACTCTTTTTTTTTTGCAAAAGTGTAAATACAAATTGGAAATATCCTGTAGCTTTGTTCATAAAGATACTTTTGTTTACTTTTTTCATCCTTTTTGTTACAAATGTTGTCAATAATGATTTGCATGTTCAGACACTGTGAATGTCGATAAATAGGTAAACTTTCTCAATTCAAAAGTATTCGTTATTTAATCATTTAAATACTGTCACAATAGCAGATAGAAATGGTCGACTCACAGATAACAGTTGATGACCTCCTCTATTGCTCAGAATTTCATTCATTTTACCTGCATTGAATAGTGTGGAAGTAATTATTTTTTTGACATGTCCACGCAGATGTTGCCATGTTATCGAGTGTTCAATGGTCTCCTTACGCACTACAAGTCCATCTGTGCGGTGGCTGATTTTTCCTATTTCGTTGTTGGACACAAATTCAAAAATTTATTTGGCCGTTGGGATAAAAACACTGGAGCCTGCAATCGTTTCAGAGACAACTTTGTTCATCAGAACTTTCTAAGAAAGAAATGAATACAGGAACGAGAAGGAAGCTTTCTATAAGTGGAACTCGTTCTAGTACACTGGAAGAAGTGGTGACCAATTCTGATAATGGCGCGAATGAACACCTTTCATCTTCCCATCTGACAACCTTCTCTAAAAGGACTTGGTTGGCAGAGTTTTTCCGTCCTGGTCGGTCTTTCCTCCTTCTGTTTTTCTTGTTGTTATTCTTTGTCAGTACCTACATTGTAGTCCTTTCTAGCGATATTTTCAAGTCTCGTAGAGCCAGAAGTGCTTTCACCTCTGAAGACGATAAATCCTCTTCACTTTTCTTTAACCATGGAAGGCATCGAAGTTCCGACATTTTTTCTGATACAGAAACCAACTTGCTCTCTCAGTTTCGTTTTGTTACTATTAGTTCCGATGATTGGGGTAGATTTGCTGATTCCGTTCCCTTGTTTCCAGATAAGCTTTTTAAAGAGCAGAATTTAGATATTGTGAATTCGAAAGGGACTCCATGGGAGTATGGGACAGTAGGTAAGTCTTTAATGTTGAAAAGAACCGGTTACCATATTCTTACTGGCATATTTCAGAGACGAAAAGTGATTTACTGCGTTTACAGAGTCTGTTGGAAGAGTTGAATCAAGACGTTCCAAATCATCGTAGGATTGTAATGACACCATTTTGGATAGTTTCTGGGCCGAATATTGTGGAAATGAGTAATGCTGGCTGTCCTCTTGATCCTATTTGTACATACAAAGAGGTTGCTTTGTACGATGGTGGAGGAGGTCTAGCAAGAGCTCCCTACAGCAGAGGCGATTTACGTCCTTTATATATGGAACTTTTTGGTCGTCGTCTATGGCATCCGGAGTATCATGGAAGGTCCCACTTTGATATCTTCAAGTGGTTGTCAGATATACGTACAGTGAATTCGACTGCTTATAAATGTTTTCAAAGAGGAGTTTGTTCTGCTCTTAAACTTTTTAGACTTTTACTTAGTTATCATTTAGTTGGTTTGTGGAAACAGCTATTCATCACTTAGAAGCGAACATTCCATGTTTTCATCGATAGGAGACGAAGAGAGTCAAGTCATTGCGTATATTCAATGGCTTTCCGTCGGATTGCATTCATTTAGACGCTTTTGGGGTTATACTCCCAAGGTTATCTCCTCACCTCACAACATTTGGAGTCCGTAAGTTGGATAGTTATTTGTTGTCTGTATATTGAAAGTTTTTTTCGGTAGAACTTTCCTTCAGAGTGTTGGGGAATCAGGATTTATTGGAGCAGAGTTGGGAGATGATCAAGCAAGATGGCTAAGGAGCCATAATACTCACAGTCATTTATCACTGATGGATCGTTTCCGATATGATGCATTCTATTCAGAATTCGACTTGACCACAAGATTGGCAAGTTTGATACATCATCTAAATGAAACCTTTTTCACCTCTCTTTTATGGCATGCACAAAACTCATTATCTTCTTGTTATGACGGGCAGTTTTCCAATTATCTGTCTAATACCTTTTTGGAAACCATACGAAAACTTCGTGAAATACACTCATTTACTGTTGTCTTTTTGACGTCATCCGAATTCCATCAAATTCGTCGACGAGGATGGAGTCGAGAGATATGGCCTGATCGTCTTGTTTATCGAAATTTTCTAACAAAATCAATCTCCATTAATATCGACAATTTAGGTTTATTTATAAGGTACGTTTAATAGCAAATTTTTTTTGAGTTAATAGCTTTAAAATGAACCATTCGTAGAACTGACAGTAATTGGAGTAGCAGTTTACTGGAAGTGAGTTTTTTTAGTTATTTGAATGATTCTTTGAGTCATTTGAGTCTCCTTGGAGGTCTTCATGCTCCGCAAGAAGTATTAGGAAATGAAAAGCTTTATATTCATGTTGATGATACTTTATTGCTACCTCCTGGTTGTTATATTGAGGTTTTGATATCCAACGATAATCAATTGTAACAAAGTATCATACATTTGCAGAACTTAGGATCCATATAAAATATACTTACAAATGAACGTGCTCTTGTTTACAACATGTGTTGATATTAACCTTGACTGGCAACTTTAGAACCATTCGTTGCAGTAGGAATCTTATTGATGGATGGAAAAGACTGTGCATTTGTGGCCATCACAATAGTTTTTTCGTCGATTCGTGATAATAATCGTCGAGCATGACGAGCAAACTCTTCTGGTTCATCCGAAAAGTTACGAGCTAGAACAATCAATCCTTCGTTCTTTTCCAATAACATGTCAATCAATCGATCATATTCGCTATTCGACAGATACTTTGCTCGATACATTTTCTTTACCAACGCAATAGAATTATCCACTGCTGGACTATTCACACTAGCAGCACTTTGTGGGATGGGTGCATCCAACTTCACTCCTCGACGAGGTATCGGATAGTCTTTCTCCGTATATTTGCTCCAAAACACCCAAGAACCTTCAGGAATGGCACGAACATCTCTATCTGTTCGTATAGGTTCTGTAAAAGCAGGAGAATGCCACAGAGCCAGTTGTTTAATATCCTTTCCATCATTATGAAAGCAGAACATCACAGATAGTCAGCAAATACTTACATCACTCGTCACCACAAAGGTTGGATATGGTGGTGGTTGTAACTCTGCAATTTTCATTTTTAAGCGCTCCAATTGAGGATAATGTATTTTAACCGTGTACAAATCGCCATCAGGATATTCCAAAGTCCGCAACCCTTTGCCAAAAATATAGGTTTTCAGCAGATTAAACATGATAGAAGAACCTTTTTACAAGTAAGCAAATGCAGGACAAGTTCATCCATTGATTACCTCCCATATATTTGTAAGCAAAATCTGCTTTTCCTAACATAGCTCCTATTGTAAGACTAGTGATGGGCATGGTTGGTCTCTATCGCTTTAACCCAAAACCAGAAATGATTTCCAAGAGTGATGGCAAGTAGCCATTGGGTTGAACATTTCCAAAAGAGATATGAAACACACGACTTGTGTCCATCATCAATGAATTAAACATGCATAAGGTGTTGGCTGTGATTCCTGCTCGTATGGGTTCCACGAGATTTCCTGGAAAGCCACTGGCATTGTTACGAAAGATTCCCATCATAGTGTGGGTTTATCGGGCTGTCACCAAGGCCAAGTTGGTCGATGAGATATTGGTAGCTACTGACGATGAAAGAATTGCCAAAAGTATAGAAAACGAAGGAGGTATTGCTTGTTTAACCAGTGCCGATTGTCTTTCAGGAACGGAACGAATAGTTCAAGCCGTCAATATTAAATATTCAAAAAAGATGGAACAAGTACAAACTATCGTCAATGTGCAAGGAGATGAGCCTGCTATCCATCCTCAGCATATTGATATGGCAATATTGCCAATTCTTGAAGGCTGGAAAACGACTCATAATCAATCCTTTGATGTAAGTACATTGGCAACTCCTATCCAGTCAGAAGAAGAACTACTTCATCCAGACAATGTGAAAGTAGTTTGTAGTCATCAGAAAGAAGCATTGTACTTTTCAAGATGTCCTATTCCTTATTCCATGGAGAAAAGAACCCCACTTGCGAATGGATTTTATTTACGACATTTGGTAAGTGTTTGTGTATGTCATAAGATGAAAGAACAAGAAACCTATTGCTAATTTAGGGTATTTATGCATTTCATAGAGCATTCTTTGATGTATTGCCAACTCTAACCCCAAGTTATTTAGAAAATAGCGAAAAACTTGAACAACTAACTTGGTTATATCATCAAAGAAAAATAATAGTGAATATCGTTGAAAGTGCTTGGAGAGGAGTTGACCGTCCTCAAGACTTGGAATGGTTAGAAAAACATTTACCTGCTCACTTTTCATGAACAGTCAAAGTTTGTTCTTCTCTATTCAATTGCATCACGGCTTCATAATATGCAAGGTATTCATCCGTTGTCATTCGATTGCAATGTTCTTCAGTAATATATTCCAATTTCATCATTTCACCTTGTACTTTTACAAAAGTTTCTCCATTCTGTTTCACAATAAAAGAACTGATATTAGACTCTTGAGCAACTTGCCAAAATGAATCTTCACCAACTACATCTTCAAATAATATATCGTCTTCTTGAGCAATCTCTAATAACAAAATATGGTTACTCAAAAGGAAACTAACCTTGCTTTGTTCATTTACCTGAAATATTAGAAACTTGTTCATCTTGTCCCATTAATGATTGATAATAGGCCAAAGAATAAGATATCTTATCCTCATTCTTCTGAAAAGATACTGAAGACTCCTTCTGTTGTGCTTCTAAAAGAGACTCTTCCAACTCAACTATTAATTCCTTCTCAACATTTCGATTATCTTCACGTTCTGCAAACCATGAAGGAGTATAATCTAATTTGGATACATTGTCAACTCTTCCTCCATCAGTCTCTCCTGAAGGTACCAACTCTACTTTCACTTGTTGTTCTAAATAAGGCTCCAAAGACTCTTTTTCTTCTTTTCTTGGAGCAGACTCTTTATTTTCTTCCCATTGAATGGATTCTTCTTGACCTTCAGTTACAATCATTCCTAGCTGCTCTGAATCCATTCCTTCCAATGGATGTGCTGGAACTTGCAATGACTCTGCTTCCGCTACTCGTTCAAGAATAGGTCGCAGCTCATTTTCCATTCGCGATTGTAACTCTTTTAAAGAAGCAGCTTGTCCTTCCAATTCCACTTCTTCTACTATTCCACCACAAACTGTATTTCTTAGTATTATATTATCACAGCGCATGACGCCTTCTGATGGCACAAACAGACGACTACTATCCAGTGATGAATAAACTTCCTTACACCTTGGACAACGAAAAGTTTGATATAATTGACCTTGTGCAACTTTCTCTTGTACCAAATGCCTCATATTATCCACTCTATATGTGATATTATCTACCAAGTTATAAAAGTCAATATACCAAAAGGTAGCTTTCATTGCCCGTTGATATTCCGTGTTCTTCTGTGTCTTTTTTTGTAGCCGAACTTCACTCTTTAATATCTTTTGTTCTTGTAGTTTAAGTAACAATGTACGGAGTTCTTTTACTGGCAAATGCAGTCTTTTGGATAGCACATCCTGTCTAACACTAGCAACTTTAAGTATCCACGACACAAACTTTAGCAAGCTTACTATTTTTCTCTCACCAAAAAGTCAATGACAACGACATGGATATCAGAATAAAAGGAACGAGCTATGATTCTTACCAAGTCTTCTAATGGTTTGGGAACCTGTGCCATAAAAGATACTTGAGTCTATGGTATGGTGTTGTTCAACACATTAAGGCGTTTGTCCCATTGATCACCAGTCCTTCCACACACAAGACCTGTTGAAGCAATGTCGCTTGACAAGTTGATAGCATTGTCTCTTGTTGAATGATCTCTCTCTCTTCTATGGTCTCATTCATTCATTGATATAGATATAGATAGATATAAACAACATGCTGCTTCTACCTATTGAAAACATTAGTAAACCCCTTCTCTTTTGATTATCCTCCTTAAAAACCAAACCAAGCAGAATAACATCATCTTTTATCACATTCAATGACTCGTATTGAGAAAACAAAAGAAACACTTTTCATGACCACAAGATCGTCCATGTTGTTATTTCCCAAGTACTTGAAGAAAGAATGGGTTGGATGGTGTGTGGTTAAGCCATGGTGGAAATAGATCGGAGACTCAAGAATATTATCCACACCATTGAACTGAATAATCTTAAACAAGCTTGGAAACAAGTAACTAATCTAATTCAAAAGAAACCTGATTGGCAAGCACTTGCTATATTGAAAGCTACCATTTTGGACAAATCGGGAAAAACTACCGAAGCCGATGCCATTCTTCACCCGATACTGGAAACCAAACAGTGGCAACAAGATACACTGAACATAATGGAAGTAAGTCCAATCCATTGATATTAATACATTTTCTCAACTTGAATAGTTTTTTTGTAAGGAACGTAGAGATTGGTTAACACTTGGCAATATTTATGAAGACTTGTGGTTGAAACAGACCCATCTTTGGTTTGGAGAAACCAGTTTCTTACATTATATTAAAGCAAAAGTATATTCAGAAGCACAAAAAGTTGCTAGTAAACTATCACGTTCTTCTAAACAAAAACCTTATATTGCCTGGTGGATAGTTGCGCTTCTTCTACAGGTATTTCCCAACCTATTGACATACAATAGCTACTCAATGATATATTACCTATAGGTTCGATATGAACATGCAGACATCGAATATTATCATTAGCTTCTCAATTAGGAAAGAAATACATATCAGAACATGAAACTGTTTCTCCCGAGTTTATTCGTTTATATATTCAACTGCTATCGGAATGGAAGGCAATAGATGAAGCAAAACATGTTCTTTCCAATTATATTGATCAATTAACACAAGATATCGTTAAGAAAGATTTCTTATTATTATTGGGTTCACTATATGATGAATGTGGACAGACGGATGCTGCTTTGACCATCTATCAACAACTCGTGGTAGAATATCATATTGAAAATTATGACTATTGGTATCATTGGATGCAATGTTTTTTCCAGAAAGCAACCAAACTCGAGTCAGTGGACAATACCAATGAAGAAGCAACCAACAAGATGATATTTTGGAATGAATGCTTGGATTCATTTCTTTATCAATCCAATCAATTATGTTGTTCCATCACCAAACAACTTTTTGTTGCTGATTCTCATGCAGAATCACGTAGAAAAAGAACACTCTTGATGATTCAAATGGAAGCTTGTCGGCAAGTGCATTGCAAAATGCAATCCTCATCAACTACTCATAAGGTCTCAGAAAGATTGCTCCAATTGATTCATTCCTATTTGGATTCCTTTTCTAACTATTCTTTTTGTTCTTCTGACTTGAAAACATTGGTGACTTGTTTGGAAGAAAATGAACGTCATCTGTTGACATCAAGACTAGAGCAACCATTCAATGCCATGTTATCATCGGTAGACAATCTCAACAGCCATACTATTCAAATGGTGGAATATTTATGGCTCTTATTATATATGAATGGACTGCATATCGATTCTTCTACTCTTTTAAGACAATATATCAAGTTGGCTAAACCCCAATTGAAACCTTTTGATCAACAACCTGCTGATGGATTGATTCTTATTGTGGTCAATCAGCTGCTCATGAATTCAAATGAAACGTTTACCTCATCATTAATAGAAGCCATCAGTGTTTTAGAATTGGGTAAACATTATAGTCCATATGCTATCGAATTTCGTTTATTTCTTGTGCTATTTTATGCCTATTTAGGTTGTCATGAACTAGCGATGGAAGAATGGCATGCACTCGATTTGAAACATATTCAACTATTGACCATGAGCTTTATGATTCGTCCATTTTTGGAAAGGTGGCATTCTTGTGTATGGATGCATCAATGTCATAAGAAACTATTTCAATTTGCCAAAGAACATATGAATGAGACACCGGAAGGAATATTTCTAGCACTTGACCAACAATCTTATGAAACAGCATTGGATATGATTGAGTTTAGAGAGAAAGTTGATCATTCGGAAGCATTATTGGCATCCACTGTTTATACTTTTCACGATTCTTTATTTCATCAAGTTATTCATACTCACAAGGCTTCTCTGAAGATTGGTTGCGTCATATTCGAATCCTTCACCAACAGTTGAGTCGACAATGGAAGGAAGAAACTTGTTTGAAAGCTTCTCTTGTCGTTTTGGATGATCACAGTGCTTGGAAAGGTTTAGGATGGATAAAGCTTTGCAATTGGTTAGGTACGAATGAAGAACGAATTCAATGGATTCGATTGGATTATATCAATTTGCGACTATTGACTTGTTTGATGGTTGGAGAATTGGAAACCATTTCTATCTTGATGGATGACTATGTCGTGTCATGTTGGAAGAAACAGTGGAGTGATGACCATTCATCTTTTATTCAATGTATGACTGATTATTGGCATATTTTTTGGCAGCTTGTGATGAATTTGCATAAAGTCTGCAATGGCATTTCAGTAGACAAGTCATCTTTTGATGGATGGTGGTGTCTATTTCTAGAGCAATGGCAACTTTGTCAACAAATGATGACAACGATGCCTACCACAGTACCCATGCATTGGATGGAAACATTTCCTCAACAATATATACGTTTGGCTTATGTTGTCTATCATGTGTTATTTTATGGTCTTGTAAGTATTGCTTATTTACAAGATGAATGCAAAAGAATATGCGTTTCCTCTCGACATCATTCACAAATATCCAATGGGATGACCTTTGAAGAAATACAACCAGTAAGTGTTGTCCATCCATTCATCTACTGCTTATAACGAGTCTTTTAGAAACTGAATCATTGCAAAGATATATTTAATCCAGAAAAATGGAAAGCACAATGGTTGGATAGTATGACCAAAGAGATGCAAGTCTCTGGTCTCATGAACGCTGACCATCTTTCATTATCCGATATATCACAAGTTATCACCGAAAAATATCGTTTATTGGTGAAAGAATACTTTCAAAGAATACAAAAGTTGCAACAAGATTGCAAAACACTCATCAAAATAGATAAATCTATCATCTTGTCGTATCGTTAGCAGATGATGTTTCATTGGTCACTTGTTCTGATGTACTTGTCTTTTCTCGAAACCATTGACCACTTTTAGAAGTTCTAAATGAAGACTGCCATCTTTCAAAGTGATGGGTGACGGTATTTGTGCCTGTTTCTCTGATGCTATTTAATATGGGTTGAAACGTTGATTCCATGCTTTGTCGTTTTTGAGGAACCCATATCCGCAATTTATCTACAAACTCTTCTGTACTGTTGACGTTGCAAAAACGATGAATACTATAAATTCCAATGGCTCCAAAAACACCACATAAACAGGTACCATACAACAATGCTTTGGAAGCCTAACCCAGTTTTTAGCCAATAAACACTGCATAATAGAAAAACAAGAATTTCTTACCAAACGAAAACCTTCTGCTCTTGCTGCTAAGACATCGGCCTTTTTCTCTTCAGGTGGTGTTGTTCTTGATGAAACCACTGCACCAGCTGCCAACCCAGCAGTAAATAAACACAAACCTCCATAGAAAAAAGGTTTGGCATAATCTTTGGGTTTTATAGGAATTGTAATTTCGACACTCATCAAGTCTTCTAAACTAAAAAGCTCTTCCTTGTCAGTGTTTTCTTCTTCTGATGATGGGTTGGACATGGTGTTGGGAATGACCACGGCAACCAAAATAAAAACAGTGACAAAAGATCGTTCATCTTGTCAATGTTAAAGAGAACAACGGTGTGCAGTTGGAAACGCTTATGGATAACTTTATTATTATATTATATTGGAGTGTACATGTTACTGCAAAGTTTTTTATTGAAGAGTAGTATTCGCCAATTACAACAAAGAATAGCGCCTTGGCTATCTTGGCAGGATACCATCTACCCATCTCTTGGTGGACCCATCTATGGTGCTACTTGTAGAAATACCAAAATAGGTCCTCTTTATATTACTGATGAGAGAGGTAAAACATAATCTGCTCATTAGGCTGGTCATCTCAAGGGGATGGATAGGATACACTTGTCTAGTACAACAAGTCCGTGCAGGGCATCAAATAGCATGTTGTCCAACCAACAGTCCACAATATGCTTGTCAAAATTGTTTATCAACCTGTTGTTCTACTTTGGCTTTTTGTGTTTCTTGTTGCATGGGACAAAATCAATATCAACGGGACCCCTTTTCTTGGTGTCTACAATCTTGTCGTACTAACTCTAAAGTACTCGTGCATCAGAACGCTTATATATCTGCCCAATATCATTTCTGTTTTGGTGATATTCATGTGGACCCATCCAATCATCAGCAAGATCGTTTTTCCTTTATGAAAACTTCATACAAACCCTAATGAAAGAGTGCATCTACAATTTGTTGACGAGCATCGACGGTGGTCATGGTGGAAGAGTCACTTGATTTTCCTTCATGCTGATAACCAACTTGTTCAATGTAAGACTGCAGCAAGGGAAGTAATGTGGGAGCATGACGACAAGCAGACTCACGTAGACGTTTCAGAGCATCCAAACGTTCAGCATGGGATGCCACTAAATAATGTTCCGAATGCTCACCAGCGGTACGTCTCACTGATTTACCAATATTCAACCAAAACCCTTGAAAAGCACACTCCCGAAGCAAATCTAATGCTTTTCCAGGGTAGCCAAGTTCTGAAAACATACAAATGGCGGCTAAAATACTTGGTTCGTTGCGTTCCATACCATTTTTTTGCATATCTTGTAATGCTTCTTCCACACCACTGACAGTTGACCCTTTCTCAACAATGTATCTAGCCCAAGCACGATACAAAGATCCACGGGTTTTCGGAACCGTCAATGGTAACTCAGTATTCGAACCAAGGTTATGAAGAACGGTTAAAGCTTCATCAAAACGACCAGCTAACAGTCGAATATCAAAATAAATTTCATTTGCACCAAATAGATGCCGAGCATTGGTACATAATCCTAAGCCTTCTTCAAAATAACGATCCGCCAATAAACAAACTTCTTCTCTTATATCCGTCACATTGTTTGGCTTCATTTGTACTTGTTCTTGATAACCTTGTAAACCACGTTTGAAGCTTGAAAACAAACAAAACCAATCATAAATACTGGGTAAAGATGTACGTGGTAAATATCTTAACCCTTCATACACTGTTACGGCACGATCATATACTCCTTTCTTCGCATACACTTGTAAAAGATGAAAACGACCACGATATCCCATAGGAATATCATGTGATAAAGCTTCATTATAAAATGCTTCTGCTGCTTCCACATCACCACAACTGGCCGCACAAAATAATAAAGAACCATACACAGCAGTATTTAATGTCTTTTCTTCTTCCCATGGAAATGATCGAAAAATTTCTGTCGCTCTAGGCATATCTCTTAAATATCCACAGGCCTGGATGGCTACATCATACGCAACACAATCGGGTTCCATTCCACGAAGACGAAGATGATCAAATACTTCCAATGTACGTGAATACTGCCTATTATCTAATAAACCTTTCATGAATGCTGTCCAAATAACAATATCATGAATACTGTTAATATGATGTAACTGCTCATTGAAGTTGTTGGGAAACTTGGCCACTTTCAATGGTGCTGGTTTATCCGCAAGTTTCTTCTGCTTGGACTTGTTCGATAACGCGTCGGATTCTTCAGGCGCTTGAAAAGTTAAATCTTCATATTTTCTATCAACCAGTAGCTGTAATGTACTATCCACATTTCCTTGTTTCATAAGACTAGTGACCAACATGCACAGGAACTTGTCATTCAACACATAACCATCTCCCACAGTGGTTCTCAAGGTGTTCACCACTTGATGGGTATCACCCACTCGAGAATAAGCAGAAGCAAGCGCAGAATAAACTTCCAAATTAGGTTTTATCCCAAAAAGTTCCATTTTCTCTAAAACATTGGGAATTTCTTCCAATCGACCCACAAATCCTAGTGTTCGAATACGCAAAGCAAACGAAGTCGTACTGGGTGAGTACTTTGATGACCATTCATCCAACGCAAGATAAGGATCCAAATACCCCGAAAATGCCAACTTACTTCCAGCTCTTCTCCCATAAAGTTTCTTTGCTGAATCAGGAATACTCAAATCTTGGCAATCCACAGTCACCCGTTCCTCTGTCAACATTTCATACAACGACGAAGCATTTAACCCTTCAACTGGTTTTACCAAACGAATGTCCAAGTCATGTTTTTGTTCCATCGCTTCCGAATGACCTGCAAGCCAATCCTTCCGATTAACTTGCTTCGACTTGGACCTGTGACTGTTCCTTTTTGATGGTACAGTTGAAGAACATCTGCACAGAAAATCTGCCACATTAGAAAATCGCTTCCAGGTTTCATTAAAGACGGAAGAACTCAATGGTTGAACTCTCCATGCCATCCAGTTGCAACGATCAATCCCTCTCACCCACCACTCGGTGTACGCAAATTACAATGCCGATGCTTCCTCCCAACTTGTTATGAATCTCCATGATCAACTCAAATATTAATAGTACAAACAGGGATGCTTTCAAAAATAAACTCATGGTAAAAAAGAAAGATTCGCAAAAAAGAGTGGTTCGATATAAGCTATTTCACAGCGAAATATTAAAATCTTTCGGTATATGACTGTAACGAGTACGTTGCTTTAAGCTTGCCTATTCAAGAATAGCGTCGACAAAAGAATCAGTGTAAATTATTCACTGTAAAAAAATCCAGAAACTAAATTAGAAAAAACAAGAAGAAAACAACTGTTTCTGACTTCGTTGTAAAGCAGTCAAAACCAATAAAAAGTAAATGACATTTCGCTAATTATTAAAATATGGAATTCATTAACTCTCCTGAGATTTTCAAAAAAAACCACGATAAGTGCATTACCATCATTGATAAGCTGATGTAAAAATATAAAACTCAATTACTAAATTTCTACAAAACCTAAATACAAAAAGATTAATTCACCACACCGGGCTTGTAGTAGTTACTCACATAACACAAATATAGCCATTATAAGTTTGAATCTTCACCAGCAATTCGTTTAACTACTTTCAAATCATAATTTTGATTACACTTTTCATTCCTATAGAACGCAATTTAATATATGTAAAAACATTTATGAGAAAAGAATTTAATTTTAAGAAAAAAATCTTGTGTCAAAAAATTAATTTCTACTTCAAATTTAATTAGCTGTTAATTTGCAAGGTAAATTAAAAAAACCAATTATTTACTTTAAAAGCATCTGCTGTGACATCTCTAATAAAAATAACTTGATTTTTGTGACTGCTGTATCTACATCGATGGAGATTTGATGTTCATGCAAAAACTGCAGTATCCATCGGGGCAGTTTTGTGAGCTTATCATATCTGGAATAGCGCCTAGAAAAGGAGTACAGTTCATTTTTTTGGAGCGTATGTTTTAATTAAATACGTACCGGTCGGCGAAGACCATAATTCCATAATCATATTTGTTCCGAATAACTCTTCCTGCACATTGGGCGGCTTGTCGCATGGCATCAAATACTAAATATAAAAGGTTTATACTAATGACAATAAGACAGAAATACTTACCCAAAAAATCATTTTCCATGATTTGGAAACGTTCTCGCAGATATCGTAGTCTTGCTTTGAGTTCTTTGGATTCAGTGTATTGAAAGGGCATCTAAATTTAATAAGATGATTTTTTGTAGAAAAATAGCAAAACACAAGATTGCTCACGCCGAATAGGACTACACAGCGACCATAATGATGATCAAAGTCTATTCCTTCTGCCGCTTTTCCTCTTGCTACAGAAAGAAACATGGCTCCACGCTGTTATCATGATAACGTGGATGATGAGGGACACGGGATAAGGACAGTCAAGAAGGGATACTTACGCCAATATCACAAGCTTTACGAAAATTTTTCAATGCGATGGAAGATTCTTTCGCATCATTGGTTTCAATGAAGACCAGTTTTACTTGTTGCAGCTCATCTAATAGGTTGGTTTCTTTCCAAATACCGAGCACGAGTTCCATATATTCATAGCTGGGAAAGAAACCAACGACGCCATCAGGAACCACTTTAGCAATTTCCAGTAACATTTTTCCATAACTTTTGGGCACATCCATTTCTCCTACATTTTCATCAGCATTACAAACGAGTGCATTTAAAAGGATATTCTTACCGCGTTGATTAAATTTGGAGGTCAAAGGCAATTTATTAGGTCCAAAGCCGATAATGAGAGGCAATACACAGCGTCTGTTGAACGACATGTTAAAGCTTGCACTGACAGCAGTTCTAAGTTAAAGATGAGGCTTGATGTTTGTCCCGTTAGAAGAATAGTAATTACCCAAAGTCCAACATGCGAGGATAGAAATCCAAAGGACTCAATGTTCCAGATGTAATAACCACGCTTCGGAACTTGCGAGTGACTGGGATCATTGCCAAACTTGCATCTAAGCATGCCAATTGTAATACCGGTGCGTACGAATTGGTTTTCGTATCATAAGGTTCCAAGATGATGGAAAATCCCTGAAAAATTATCAACTCCAAGGCTTTAGGAAAAAACTTGAATTCGTTTATACCTTCGAATAGGTTGAAGCAATAGTGATCATTTCTGCAACCCTTGACAAAGCATGGAAACGAGACCAGTCTCCAATTTCAAGCGTTCGAAGTAGTGAAGATAATCGGTCGGAAGTAAATCGAAAACTTCTTACTTCTATTGCGCACTCATTACTAAAATCCTACCTTGTAAAATAAACATTTGATTACCAAACAAACTGAATAACAAGAGACGTACACGAACAAATTGTGCATTGGATATTTCCAAAGCTTGAGTTTGCAGGATCAGTTTCTACACATACCAATTAAAATACAACAGTCAGTGCTTTTTATCTTGTAGACATACCTTTAAGTAAGCAAGCAATGATTGCAAATAGACAATAAAATACTCAGCTTTCCGAATGCTCGAAGGAACAGCTTCTTCCAAGGTTTCTTGAATGGAAGAAAAACTTGGTGTGGTACAACCCAAAGTTTCCTCAAAAGAACTAGAACCGAATGATTATATCATTTTACAATGGTTTCTTAATTTTCAAACCTTATCTGTGCATTGTGTTCCAATGAAGATTGGCCATTGATTCCTTTTGCCAGATTCTCATATTCTTTTTGTAAACATTCCCAATTCTTTCCTTTTGCACGAGCCACTCGATTGGCCAATTGTAATGATGCACTAGCGAAACACTTAATTTCTGATTGCTCCATTGACATGCTTACCTATTGGCATCATCGATCATATTTCTGTTCAGCACAACGGATAAAGCTTCAATACAGACATTATCAATATTATGTGCTTCATCAAATACGACAATCGCGTCTTTTGTCAATTCTCCAGAAACCAATTGGGATACCTTTGGATCCAATAAATAGTGATAAGAATAGACAATTAAGTTTGCAAAGGTAAGCATTTTCCTTGAATAGAAATATGGACACCATCCTCGTTGTTGACCAATATTTCTCAAATCCTGTAAAGAATAAACTCCCGAAGGAAGATAATCTTCCGATTCCTAAGTCATCAGTGGTTACTATTCGTTTTTAAAGATTGTTGCTTGTGAATACCTGTTGTAACAAGTTTTCGAAAAAAGGACATGTTGGAATAGTAAAGTCTGCTTTTGCTTTTTCTCTTATCCAACTGGCGGTAAGAGAACGACAACGTCCATCAACAATATATCCTTCAGTAACTTGCACAACTTGCTCATTTAAACAGAGATGTTTTCTAGGACATATTAGCTATTCATAAGTAACTCTTGGCGTACTCACCTGGAAGCCAAACCGATACATAGAAAAGTGGTCACCGAACTGCTCTCTTCTTGTAAACATTGATAAAGAATACGAGCTTCTTGCATCACTTTTTCCATTTCTTCTACTGTTCTGGTACAATAAATTATTTTTCGAACCTAAATAAAAGGTTAGAAGGTTGATGGTCAGTTGTTGTGCTCATTACTTGTGCTTGGCAATAAAACAAATAAGAAGTCAGTAAAGAGAGCAGTGTTATTGTTTTCCCTGTTCCTGAAGGCATTTCTAATACTGCGTGACCTTTGGCATCCAAAGCTTTTTTTAACTGTCTCATATAAGCCAGCTATATTTCGGGTTAATGGTAGTAATGGCACCAAGTAAGTTTCTTACTTGCTCAGGATAAATATTGGCATAAGGAAAATAAACTTGTAAACCATCCAATAGAAACTTCATGACTAGTATTTACTTGGTTTTCTATATTAACATGTCAAACAATGTTTCATGCAACATAAAGACACTCACAACCATATAACCCATAGCAACAAACCATTTCATAAGATATCGTCAACATGTCATTGGATGCAAGCTGTTTTATCCAACTTTATTGCTCTATCCTTTTTCTAAAAGCAATGCACAAAAAAACCACACACACAAAAAAAGTAACGTTTCGGTTTCTCAAGATAAATGAAAGCTTCCTTGACCTTCTCGAATGGCATATTCCAACCTTTGCTTAGTCACTTCAAAAGAAGAATACTCTGGAAGTTTTAGATAATTGGTGCAAGTCATCACTGTAGGCAAACATTCATCTGGACTTCTTCCAGCCTCAGGAGTCCGCTTTACAATGGTCAAACGTGGTGTTAAAGCTGCCAATCCTCCTACAGGAAGTCGAGGAGATCCCGTCACAAAGGTTAGAAACATTCGCTGTTGTTCCAAATTATACGTTGAAAGGACTTGAAACAAATATTGCACTGCCGTACTTTCATGCGTATAGCCATGATCACATTTGGTGGCTGCAACAAGACTATTCCAATCCCATCTTTCATAATTTGGACCACATAATAGTGTTTCTAATTCTTCTGGCATAAATTGTAACAGACACTGCAAGTCGAGAATCTCCTCACAACCAGTACAAAAAGCAGCTGCCTGTTTACAGACACCATCCACCAATAAATATCTGAATCCACGTGAATAAATTCTGTTTCTTGTATAGAAAATGTTTCCTATTGTACTTACCTACATACTCGAGTGACATACTCATTCACATTTTGACTGGTTACCGGACACGAACTCCCATGTTCAATCAATTCAACATTTTCTGCACCAGGAACTGTAAAGTACACACACAAGTCTTCAATAATGTCCTGTTTATCGTCCTTTGAGCTTCCATCCTCAAGTGAATCTTTCAACTCCAACATGGTTTGTAAGGAGGATGCCAACACTGGGTCCACTTGAGCCAGGTTCTCTATTGAAGGAACATAATTAGAAAGAAAAGACAGTTCTTCTCCAAACTGCTTATTGCAGTGGCACCTCTCTCTTGCATAGGCAAAAATAAGTTGCACAAACTGAAGGGAAAGACGCAAATCCACGAGTCGACCATCTAACAATGCTTTGGCACAGAATTTACCCATAAAGTGGAACATTTCCAAAATTTGTTGGGTCTTTGGATTATAATTCAGAGATAGGTTAATAACACTCTTTACACACTTACCTCGCGAGAATTGTCCTCTATGGCAATTGCCTTTGGAAATAAGCCATTTCCTGGAGGTTGAGCATATTTCTTTTCTTCTGCATTCTCTAATGACCTCCAAGAGAATTGATTTTTCCGTTTCTGTTTTCTGTTGGTAACTCTTTTCGGTGAAATCACTTCCCCTTGTGTCATAGTATAACAGGAATCTACGCTTCTCCAAAGTCCCAAATCACTACGTTGCAACTCCCTACTGACAAGAGTATAAAACTCCAACGTGGGCCCCAAACCAGTACCCACTTCATCAAAGAACTCTATTTCTAAGATGCTCTTTTGGTCACAATACAGTTCCATTGCTTTCATTCCTGAACGCAATAAACAGTCTCTGGAAATTCTCACTTTCTGCCTTGGTAGTCTTCCAAGAATACTTTCCCTGTCTTGGTATCGATCAAGCCTCCGATTCAAACTGAAGAAACTTGCCAGTGAACTGCCTCCTCTCAACATACGAGGATGATGAAGGTGGTTGTGTGCTTCTGCACGCTGTTGTAGTTTTCGAAATGCTCGAGCAATTCCTAGGAAAGATAATTGAAACGCCAGTTGTCTCGTTTCAAAAGGAAACAAAAATGGAAAATAACGAGGAAGAGTAGTAATCCATCGGGGGTAAGAGGCACTTGCAAGAATGACTGGATCAGAAAGTTGCCGAATAAGTTTAGCGGAAAGTTTCTGGCTACAGAACACCTCCTCAGAAATAATTCGTGACACATTGCCAATTGACTCTCTCATCAACTTGGTCGACTTGTCATCCTCTCCAATACGATTAATAATAAAGAGATCGTTCAACACAGTGACACAGTCTGCAGCCACACCTGCAAAACCTGCTGGTATTTGTGCTGGTTTATAAGAATGCTGAGATAAACTATGTATGCTCTCAAGAAAGCTATCCAAATTACAATCTTCTTCTGAGGCACTGATTTCTTCTTCCGAGAACTCCAAAGTATAGAATGCATCCCATAGACTTGGATCTGGAACGGGAGGGTCTGCCTCGTGTAAGGCTGAAGAAAAGTTGGTGACACACATCAAAGCTGAATAATGAGATGGAATTCGGTAATCATTCATAAAGAAGACTAAACGTTTTTTGAGAAGGACGATTTGAACGAGAACGTGTCACGGGACCAGTGTACTCTTCTTCTGGAGCATTTGACTGTTGTGACATGAGAGACAATAAGAAAGGAGAAAGTTCTTGATTCTGAGAACTACAAGCTGCCTCGTGGGAAATATTTTCCAAGTTCAATTCGACTGCAGGAAGAGAAGAACTCAGAGTATCTCCATTATACATTGAATCTCCTTCTTCCTCGGCTTCTATTGAAGTAGTGACATCTATAAACTGATGAGACTCCTCTTCTTCTTCCTCTTGCTCTTCTGACTCACTCACACTTCCTTCTTCATCATCTTCAGCAATAGAAAGTGTTCTTCTCAAAGAGACAATATCTTCAGGACTTCCATAACTAGAAGAGCTTTCCTGTGTCGATTCCCAGCCTACTGATCATTAATGAACGTGCACTTGCTTTAAAATAATTTACTTACCTTCTTCTATGCCTGTCACTTCATCGCTTTCATCTTCCAACTCTCCACCAGAATGTCTCGTGTCTGAAGGCGTCCAGCGATGCCAACTGGATGATTGATAACAGCGTATCATACTTCTTGTACGTCTTCTTGTCCTATAGCTATTATTCTTTTCTTCCAGTCTCTTAAGAACAAATCTTTCGATGTTACTCATACTCGTAAGCGGTTCAATGGACACAGAAAGAGACAATGCATTTCTTGTTCTTGACCGCTGTTTCAGTTTAAACTTTAATGGCTGGTGGAGCAAATGAAGTGCAGTTCCAACAGTCATATCGGCAGAAGCTACAGGAACATCTTCAGTTGCGGCTAAAACATCCATAATCTTCAATACAAGATTACGAAATCCTTCCAAGTTGCAACTAGCACATCTTGCAAATAACATCAATCGTTTCTTACGAGAAACTTCTGTTCCATCTCCTCGTAGAAAGGCAGCAATGGATGTAATAGTGTCGCTCTGAATGATCTCAAAACGAGAAACACTCTTCTCTCCATAAAACATGTTCAATAACGACTTCATTTTCTCTTCTCCTGATGTCTCTATTTCTTCATCAGAAACGCGGTTAAGCCATTCACCTATATCCTGTAGTTGATCAAAAAATGGATTCATAGAATGACGAGTCTCCAACTCGGAATAAAACTCCAAAATGGAATGAATATTTTCAATCAACGCAAGATTGGAAGCATCTTCATCCTCACTCAATTCGCAACGTTCCTTCAGTCTTCGGAGTTCATGAAAAACTCCCTCTCGCATAAAAGGAGTTTGCAATGCTTCTTTAAGCTTGTTCATGCAAGCAACCGCTAAATAAGCTCCAAATGCATTTTCCATTTTCGAACCATTAAAACTCAATAAACTAGAAATAAATGGAATAAAACAAGTGTTACTAGAGTCCTTGTCAGAAGAATCTCTATCAAACAACGCGGCCTCAAGAATATCATTTCTTGCGCATCCAACAAACTTTCTCATACAGGACATGATCTGTCTCTTTACAATTGTACTAGATGATGACTTGAACAGTTTAATAAACTGAGGGAATAACTGGGTTCCATAGTGATACAAAATTTCTGGATTCTCCAACAACATCTTCTTTCTGTCTCTTTCTGTTTGGCTACGATTGCGATCTGAATGTCTCGCATAAACTTCCAATCGATACAACTCTGCAATTCTTCTCAGTACTGGATTCGAATAATCACCAGATTCTTCTGTTTCTGCCACAAATGCATCTGCAAGTTGTAAAATATCTGTGGCCGAACAAGCAACTGTGGACTCTTCTAGCAAATCTCTTAAGAGACCCACCAATGTTACTGTAAAACCATTTGCATTTGTTCTTTCTTCCGTAAGAATCTGCTTCAATAAGACTGCTGAACCTCTTGCTGCATTAGATAAGAGATTTAGAATATCTGAGATGCTATGTCCAGAAAGACCAGACGCATTCAAGGCCAACATATCCAACATTCTCGTCAACACTGGGAAATCCATTGCATTTTCATCTCCCAAGGAAAAGACTTTAATTAATTCATCAGACTGCCAACGAAAAGAATCCGCAAGCCTAGTGAATGCTGTTATTCCATATTCTCTGATACGCGAGTCTTCGGAGGAAAGTAGCTGAAACAATAATGGAAGTGCTTCTTGAATCAAATGAAAAGCATCCGAAGCCACTGTTCGACACAGATTGGCAGCTGTAGAGGCGGCAGTTCTTTGCACACCAGTAGAGAAAAAGTCAATATAAGTTAAAACTGCCATTAAACCCCCAGCTCGAAGCACTGGTCCTGGAAACTCTCTACTAATTTTATCCAAAGCTGTTAAAGCTTGTTCCGCCAAGTCTATGTACTGTATTGAAAGCAAGGCATTACACAAGACAGTTGGGGCTCCATGATGGGCAACTGCTGCTGCTGAATGAGGAAGTGCCTCTATCATGTGGCTGAGTGCTCTTGCAGCCAACAACATGGTATCAGGAGACTCGGTTGGCTCTAATAAAGACACCAAAATAGGAACAAAGGAATCTACTTGAAATGACAGTAGTGATTCCTCTGTACCGATAGATAAATATTCACAGAGATCATTCAGTGCAGCAATTCTTTTAAATTCATCATTGGAGTCCCTCAAATCATTCAACAGCTGACTAGTGCGAATACCCCGGTTTGCTACAAATAAGTCTTCAAAACCCTTGAAAAATTCGAATTAAGCTTTCCAACCCAAGCAGAAACGCTAGCTACTTACTGTTCCTAACCTTCTCAACAACCCCTGAATGGATGTTGATGTCGTTAAACGGCGAGAAGATGAAGACTCATAGTTTTCTGGAGAAGAAATTCCTTGCGCCTCTGAGAATGCATTTCTGTATTCTGTATGTGAGCTTGAGGAGCTTCTGGAGTCCACACTTTTCCTTGTTTCATTAGTTTGTGTATCGGAAGTGCCTCTCTGTGACATGTTTGCTCTATCCAAGTCTGATAAGCTTTTTCTTGCCTTCTTTGAGAAGTTTGTGCCGGAAGTCTTCCTTCTTGTTCTACTAGAACGCTTAGTTCCTATGCAAAAGCTGAGAAAACAACTTGAGGCAGACAGTGAGCCCAACTTACCTTTGGAAAGAGAATCCGAAGATTGAGCTGCCCCCTTTTCTTCTTCTACAGATGAATAGGTACAACCTTTATGACGCTTTTCTTCAGTCTTGAATGCGCGCCCACCACTTGTGTTCCTTTCCTGTTGGTCTTCTAAATTTGGGGTTTGTTTCAACCAGTCTTTATTGGTAACACACTCAGAACCTGTCTTGCGACAACGCTGTTTCTCCAAATTTCTTGAAGATGACGCTAAGGACCTATTACGGTCCCTATTCCTTGTCTCCATGCTCCATGCTCTTTCAAGCTTTAAGGGTTCGTCGCAACAATCCAACTGCCCCTAAATACAATTTCCACACACTCTCTCTCTCTCTTTGTGGTGTGGTCTACTTAAGTAGCATTGGCACGCGATTCCAGCACTGTTTTTGGTTTCCACAAGCAACCAAACATAAAAAGAATGTCTGCTACAGAAACTGATGGACTGATAGCCCCAGAATACGTCAAACGATGGATTTGTATCTATCCTGTATATGTGGATGCTTTAAATACTCTCTTTGAAGTAACTATATCCTTGAGCTTGTTTAAATAGTTTTGTAAATTATTGGGTGTTAGGGTCGTAAAATTTCCAAAACATTTTGTATAGATAAACCAAGTGTACAGGAAGTTGCTGAAGCTTGTGTTCAACTGGGACTCGAAACGTTTGTAGAAGTGAGGTTTTCGTTTCTCTTTGTTGATTGGAACATTATTGAGATTGACGGTATGGAATAGCCAGAGAAGCGTCATCCGAGGGACATTTTTCGCAAAGGAAGAGTGAGAGTTCGTATGTTTGATGAGCAGCACCGAACTTTATTACCAGACATTGACAGTCGTAAGTATTTCTTAACGAGACGAGATAGTTAACTGTTGTTTATCCTGTGGAATGTTAGGAAAGAAACTGTTTCAAAGAGTAGGACAGTGGATAGGAGAACAGAGAGTTATACGGGGAGGTGGTAGGCAGGCAAAAGAAACTAAGAGTTCCGAAGGTTTAGAAAAGAACAGTTCAAAGAGGAAAGGAAAAATAAAGAAATAATTGATATTTTAAGCAAACACTTCGTTTTGTTCTGTTGAAGCCATTTCTATGTAAATTTCAATGAATACTTTTCTGCTGCTGATCATTTTGGTATATGTTCTAAAAATGGAATTGATTGTGTGTCCTTTTAGCATACAAACTTTTTAAGAAAGTAGAGAGAAGACGGCAAGACAAATATTTAGGGGTCTTATGTTCACGATGGGAATATTTCTTTCTTATTTTATATTGCATCTTTCCAATCACTATTCATGGCCAGCGAATGGCCAACATTGTTTCCTTCAAATACTCTCTAAGCCTTAATGTTGCAGTTTCAAACTGTAAACTTTTCAAAGCTTTTTGTTATATAGCAGTCAGACTTGTCGATAATGATAAAACTAAAATTTGTACCGAAGGCTTTCATTAAATATTTTGCTACCTTGAAAGCATTGAATGCTTTTAATGATAGGGTTTTGCATTGTTTCTTGTACTACGAGTGTTTCCTATTATGAAATTGTTTCTACCTTGGAATTGTTTATCATAGGCATCTTTATAGTAAACTCATTTCTTTTCTTCTATTCCCTCTTGTTTTTCGAAGCAGCTACATCTTTTTGTTTCTTAGACATACTTTCTTCTCTTTTATGATAGGGCTTTGTGTTCGTCCAGCATGACCTTGTGATGTGTACACTCTTTTAATTTCTTTCCTTTTGCCTATTGTTACTACAGGTCTTCGAGACTTTATTAATTTCTAACTGGTGAATGGTAACTATACAAAATATAAAAGTCAAAGTATTGTCAAATTCCAATTGCTGACAGTCTGTAGTTTAATCCAAGACTATTTTCTAAAGTCATCTTCACCAATCAACTTGTATACCGTCATCAGTGGCTAAGTAGTTCACATCCACCATCCAATAGGTACCTTTCTTTATAGAGTTGCGCATTGCCGTCAATCTCTTCAGATTTTCTAAATTCCACCACTTGGTCAAATGAATAGAGACACGAAAAGAATTAGCAAGAGTCTGTCTGTTTCAGGAATGCATGTAACATTTCTTCCTTTTTGGTCCGTTCAAAACTTTGTAAATAAAAGACAACATTTGTACTGTAGAAGTAGGAAACAGAGCCATGGACGTTTTCGTTTCGTTCCAATGGCCAAAGTACAACCGAAATTTTCCAAAGGAGAAGAGGAACAATCTTCTTCAACTTCTCCCTTGGGAGACAAGTTTAAAGGAAGTCTACACCAGCAGTGGTTGGTTGTTGCCAATAGACTTCCACCAAGAGTAATTAGTTTCTTAGTTACTGCAACTATTGGATTAGGAGCTATTTTTCCACTGACTTCAGTGGTCAAAGGTCAGCTCTTGGGTTTAGGGTTCACCAATAGCAAGTTGTTGTATTTCGATTCTGCTCCAGGAATAGTAGGCAATGGCATGAATATCTGGTATCGTTCTTTAACATGAGAATAGTCTTTTGGTTTCTTGTGGCTTACCGTTTTAATCTTCTTCAGAGAACAATCGTGGAATGTATTTTCAATTTTAGCAGCAACCTTTTTTGTTTCCACTATTATTTATCTATTGGTGGAACACTCTGCAGTATGGATTGCTAGTGATAACATACAAAAGAAATCTGATGGGAATGTTGTTTTTTAGATACCACCGTCAGATGAAGCCACATTGTTCATTATCTCCATTCCCACTCTGACATATGTCGTAAGTAGATTGCATGCAAAGTGGTTGATTGTCATTATGGAACATGTTGAATTCTCTCTTTTTTTTATAGACTTTCTTTAGTTTGCGCTTGAGACAGTATTATCTGCAAGGAAAATTACCGAAAAGAAAGAAAAGAAAGGATTCGATGGATGATAGGCAACAATAATGTTGGGTAGGACAGATTTCTCCTTTATTCCTTTTCAAATGGTAATAAAGCTGGAGGTCCTTCATCATAGATGACACCAGTTCCACTACAATATGGACATGTTCTTTCCATATAACGACAAGAAATAGCTTGTGCAGGTGTTGCAGGACCACATTGTAATCGAATGATCGTTCCTGTACCCGCACAAAACTCACAAGATGTAAGAAATGGAGTAGCCGTTTGTATTTGATCGGTCACTGGTTTCTTTACCTTTTCTCCCATTCCTAATCTCCACATAGGAGTTAATAACATAATGGCAACAACACCGCAACACAATAAACTGGATAAATAGGCTTGCCAACCATAATGAGTTACCAAACTTGTTAAAGGGTAACCAGCAAACGAAGCACCGAAATAAGCTATCCAACCTAAAAATCCAATGGTAGTACTAACTGCATCTTTGTGTACAATCTCTGCTCCAGCAAGACCAACAAGCATTTGAGGACCGTAAATAAAGAAACCAATACAAAATATACTTAACCAAGTCATATACCTGAATGACCCTGGAATATACCAAAGACTAGCTACTGAAACCAACACCCCTAATAACCAAAGAATGATAATTGGAATTCTTCTTCCTCTTAACATTCTATCACTCGCCCAACCACTCACTAAAGAACCCACAAGGCCTCCAATTTCCATGCCTGATACACGAAATGCTGCCTCTTGTGGACTTGAAACACCTTTAAAGTCCAACAGAAAGACATGAGCCCAAGATGAAATACCTTGTCTTATAAAATAAATAAAGAAATACGACAGGGCTAATAACCATACATAAGAATTGGAAAAGACATGTTTTTTCAAGTTTTCCAAAAATGATAATTTTTCATGGCTTTCGGAAGAAGAGGCGGGATTTTCTGAATCAGGATCATCACGATAAGTTTGAATAGATGGCAATTCTGCACAACATGATTCGGTTATAAGAACTTTGGTAAATCTTATGTGTACAAACACTTACCCACATCCGATGGCTTATCTCTTATTCCAGTGTACAAGAGAATGGAAATGAATAATGCCAATATGCCAGGAGCTATCATTCCATAATTCCAACCGAATCTTGTGGCACAGTAACCCGCAATAAGAGGAATAAGAAAGCCTCCAGTATTATGAGAAGTATTCCAGAAACCCCACCAAGTACCTCTCTCGTTTTTACTGTACCATTGTGTTAACAAACGAGCACATGGTGGAGCACCGAATCCTTGAAACACTCCATTCAAAGCCCATAACAAACATAGAATATACAAGTTTCTTTGTAGACCAAAAAATATGTTGAGAATACCAGTCACTGCCAAACCAACTGACATAAAAGTGCGAGTAGAAAAACGATCCGATAATATGCCACTAACAAGTTTGCTAAACCCATATGCTAATGGAAAAATGGAAGTTATTAACCCCAGTTGTTCCAAATTCAGTCCTAGAGCCACTCTCATAGCAGGTGCTACATAGGTAAAACTATTTCGTGTGAAATAGTAGAAAGCATAACCTATGAAGATAGAGAAAAAGATACGAAGTCTCCAGTGAGCGTATTTTCTGTCCAGTTTCTCGTCAGCGCCTTCTAATAAACGAGAATCTACGGCTGTACTTCGACTATGCAATGAGGATGTGTTTTTAGGAGACGAAGCTCTATTAGGAAATCTCTCAAAGAATCATCACTTTTCAGTTCATTTGAACAAACTGTGTATGTATACTTTCCACTGCGTTCTCCAGTTTGTTTTCTTAACCGGAATCTTAAGTTATTCTTCTGTACGTTTATTCTTGCTTTGGTGGGAACAAACAAGTCCTTGGTACAAGCTGGAAGTGAGGAAGACCCTTTGGGCCTGTCAGTGCCGTATTTGCAACGTAAAGTTATTTGATTTGAAAGGAACGCTGGATTCATTGTCAGTATTCAGTCCAATGGAAGAAGTACACGCCGTAGAACACTCCAAGTTTTGTAGTCAAATAGCAGAAAGAACAAGCTGGCTTTCTCTCAGTTGGTTCAATCGAAACAAACGGAAAAAAGAGAAAATTATGCGGTGCGTTTTCATTTATATCTCTCAATGGCTTAACCAATGGAAAAGCAGCGAAAAAATAGTTTGCAAAAGTTGACAAGGTACGAAGAAGAGGAAATATGACATATATGTGCTTGATGCTCTTATAAAATAATACAAATGTTCCATTCATTTCATCTTCAACAATACTTTGAGAAATGTTTTACCATATGATAGCCCATGATAAATGTTTGCAGCACTTGAAAGCCATTCAAAAGCTCTAACCCTGGAACATGTTGCGTGTAGCCATCTGCAGTGAGGAAAGTTCGAAAGTCGTTCCTAGTACTCTGAACATCAGCTTGAGGAGGTCGGCACTGACTTATCTTTTGCTTAAACGCCATCCATGAAATGATCAGGAGCTTCCTGGTGTTAACAAGGTTACTTCTAACCTCCCGGTCAAGACCTAAAAGAACATCCTATATTAATCAAACTTGTTTATATCAAAAGTAAAATACATACAACACATCCCATTTATTTTTCACGAGAATATTCTATTACTATATCTCTGACTAGAGGAAGAGTGGCGTAGGTATCTATTGCACCATTTTGCTACAATGTATCTAGACAATCCGAAAAACTGAGAATGAATCTAAAGACTATCGTCTTGTCCAGAAATAAATAAACATTTTTGATGACATTAAGAAAAGGTTCAATTTGAAAATGGTTGCATGTTGTTAATGCGAGTTGTTATATTCCACATGTATTGACTGTTGAATGGCAACCACAAAATATACACAAGGGATTTCAACATGTTTCAACTCTTAAATAATTGAAAGTTTACCCATCAAAGACTGTTGACTGCAAGGCCTCTTCATCGTTTAAAATGTCAATGATCATTACAATTGTTCGTTTCTGTGATTTCTTTACTGATTATCTAAATTCCACTCGCGGGCATTGAACAGTTTTCTTGATTCCTTGTGAAGACGAATGGTAAGGAACAACTTGTTTGGTCACATTTTACTCTAACCTATTGCAAGTCTGTTACTTTACATACCACACACGGAGATATTAAGATCGAAATTTTCTGTGATTTGACTCCAAAGGCGGCAGAAGTAGGTTTTCTCTATCGTTTGTTTGAAGACCAAAGTACTGAGTCAACTTGCTTGGTTAGAACTTTTTAGTTCTTTGTGCTAGTGGTTACTATACGGGTACACAGTTTCACAGACTTATTAGTGGTTTTATTGTACAGGGTGGAGACCCAACAGGAACGGGAAAAGGAGGAACCTCCATATGGCAGGAACCCTTTGCAAATGAAGTTGTAGAAACGCTTCGTTTTAATCGTCCGGGTATGGTTGCTATGGCAAATAAGGGTCCTTGCACAAACCAAAGCCAATTTTTCATCACTTTCGATAAGGCTCCTCATCTAGACAAGTCGTATACAATTTTTGGTTGGTAAGCGCAAAAATTATTGTCTTTTGCTTTACTCTTTTTTTCTTACGTATGTGATAGTGTTATCTATGGGTGGGATACTTTGAAAAAGATTGAAAAGATTCCAGTCGATGAGAAGAACCGTCCGAAGGAAGCTATTATTATTCAAGACATAACCATTCACGCCAATCCTATTGCAGATATTTCTCTTCAATAATGAGAAGTTTAAACAAGTATTTAAGAAAAGACTAATTTATTTTTGGGATTGTTTCCCCATTATAGACAAAAGCATATAGCGCGATCGTCAATCATTCAGATTTGAAAGATTGAAGATACTTAGATCAGTCTTCTTGAATAGTTTCAGTTTCTTCCGAATACTTTTTTATCAAGTCTTTCCATAATGTCGTTGGTGAAGCTTCGTAGAGAGATGTTCCTTGCAACATATTTTCTTGCATTATCTCCAAATTTTCGGAAGGCTCCGGTTTTTGTTCGTCAAAAGGTGACAGGTTGTTATGGAGTGATAACTTTTCAGTTGTATCTTGTAGCAGATTTGAAATTTCCTTAGTTTTCAATTGTGAATAAAAATAAGCTTACATCAAACAGGTCATTTTACCTCTAAAGTGTCTTTCTCCGTATTATTTAGCTTTTCTATGGAATTTTTTCCAGTTGCAACTTGACTTGCCTTTGAACCTTTGGAGGTTGATGCCGTTTGAGAGAGAGTTTTCAAGTAAACAGACCAAGGGTGAACAATATCATATAATTCTTTTAAATAAGGTATTGGCCTTTTAACAGTTGTATGAAGTTGTATGGATACTCTGTAGATATTAATCAAGTTAGTTTCTATTTCTCGAAGTATCTTGGTCGTCTGTGTTTCCAAGTACTCCAAATACTCTTTGCGATTCATTTTCAACAATGACTCACAAAAATTGAAAAAAGTGCGCGAAATTTTTTTTTTTGAAACAAAATGCCAATGAGATGACGGACGACCTGTTGTTTTGAACAAGTCTTCTTTGTAGCAAATGAGACATATCCTATGGATTGCTCCTTTTATGACCTGTTTGCATATTCCATTCGACGAACACTTATTAAAGACGGTCAACGATACTGAAAAAGTTGATATGAGTCCGCCCGTCACGCTCTTATCCACTATGACCTTTTCGAAAACAGACAAAAGAGCGCATATTGACTCTTCATACTTAGATAATAATCAGGAAAAGTGTTTATCAGGAAAGAGAGAGAGTCCAATTGAATATTTTTCACTATTACAACAAGTTCGACAGCTTTTTAACCACGTCGCAGAAGCCCCTGTGACGTATGTTATATGGGACTGCAGGGTTGAGTATGACAAACAAAAGAACACAGAATACAATAATGATAGTTTAAAATTATTGCTGTTATTGACAAAGTGTATCAGTGACATAAGAGATGCCCCCTGTAGCCGACCAAACTTCTCCATGGCTATCCTCCCTTCAAGAGATACTAAAAATAATGTAGATATGCTACATTCTTCACTAGATCGTTGGTCAAACTTAATTGGTTTGGTTGAAACATTTCAAGAAGATGAAATGGAAGCACTTGTGCTTTCCATCAGAAGAAATATTTATTGCTGGAAAGGGTGCTTTCATATGGGTTCGTCTCCACACATGGGTTCTTGCGCTATTCGAATGGTTGAGACACAAGTTCACCAAAACTATTTATCACTTTCCAGTCCATTCTTTGACAAAATGGAGTCGGTCTGCGAATTGGAACTCCTTCCGATGCCTGAGGTTCCATGGAATGTGATTCCTGTTCCCTTTGAGTTCCTGTTCAACTCCAAAAAAAGCTTTTATTTATTACAATCACTAGAAAACAATGAAATGTCATCAATGATGTTTCGTGTTTCATTTCGTCACGTCCATGGGGGATGCCGGTCTTATATTCTTCATCGTATTTCCAGCACAGTTTTTCTAATGATGATCTCCATTCCCTTAGTCTCTTTGGGAAGCCTGCATGCTGTTTTATCTGATATTGGTAGATTACTAATCAAGTGCTATCATCAGACACTAGCTGATGTTTCGATGTCAGATTCATACAAGCAAGCATATGAAAGCTTATGGAAAAATAATGTGGAAAATATGAAAAATATAGTTGATCTGAAGGAGTTTTGGAAAAGTGAAGATAGTTCATCTCCCGGAGTTTGTTCATCTGATCATCATAACCCACTTACGCAAAAGACTATAAGACTCCATGAACAATATGAAGCAAAATTTGCCACCTCAAAAATGTCAGAAGATTCATCAGCGGACACTTTAACAACAAATTGTGATCGAGTACACGGTATACCGGTGTCTCTTCAAGGAGAGAAGCAACGAACAAACCTTAAACTCGGTGCTTTTACTATGTCTACAGCCGACTCTGAAGACTGTCAAAGGTTTCTTACTGAGCTTTTCCGGGAAACAGCATTTCAAGAACTTTTCCGAGACAATGAATACCTGCACGAGGTCTATATGAAAGTGATTGAAAAGTGGTGGACCGAGACTAGAGCATATTTCCAGTGGGATAATGAAGAAATCCTTCAACTTGCAACTCGGTCACAAGTTAAGGATGCTTTTTATCAAATTTATCGTCAATTAGCCAATATATCGTTTTCAATTTATAAAAAACAGAATGAAGGATGAAGAGCAACACCTCATGCGGTTGTAACTTAACCTCTCCTCTTGGGAGATTATCAATGTTCTGGTCATTTCAAAACGGATTCTGGCAGAGAGAATGTTGGCCTTTGTTACTCTTTATGGACCAAGTCTCTTTGGTTTACAGCGATCTCCATTGTCAAGTCTGGATAGAAGACTCTCATATTCCTTTTACAGAAGCAAGATTTTCTTCTGTTCATATAGGAAAACACGTTACCGTAGTGTTTCAAACAGTATAGTTGCTCAGTACAATTATAACATTTTTCAAGATGACGTCGATAGATCTCGCAGAAAGGTTCAACCGGGAGAAAGAGCCTTTTATGTAAGAAAACCATTGGGTCTCGTTTTGGAAGAAGCAGAAGATGGTATGGTCTTTGTTGCAGATATTGATCCTAATGGGAACGCAGCACGTGCTTCTCGTGGAAATATTCGCAAAGGAGACATACTCGTTGCGATAAGTGCCACATTTGGTGATGAAGTTTGGTCTACTCGTGGTGTTGGTCTGGCTCGTGTTATGAAAGGTATTCAAGTAAGGTTTGGTGATGAAATCACGTTGATATTTGAAAGTCCACAAGAGGTAGAAACCAGAAAACAAAGTGCAGAAGAGTTGGCAGCAAAACGAAGACAGGAAGCACGTGAAAAGTTTGGTGACCGACCAGTTGTTGATCCTGTCACCTGGAGAACGGTTACCTCCAAAGAAGTTGTTGCAGACAGTACAACAACTCCAGGTACGAGAGAAAGTTCTGTTCCCAAGTATGCCAAAGTATATGAAGAAAACCGTGATGTGTCTACTCCTGTAGCATCAGTGGAAGAGTTTGACTATGACGAGATTCCTAACTCTACCCCCAATCGTAGTACTCAGTATATCTTCCTTTGGTCTTTAGCTGGAATGGGTTTGATAGCGTTAACAGCTTTTCTCACTCTCCGATAAGTAGTAAACATGGGCTATAAGTTTATATGATACAAGAAAAACACGTGAACGTCGAGGTCCTTTGCTATTTTTCTTTTGGATCGCTCAGTCACATCCTTTTCACCCGTTGTGTTTGGACAAATGATGGAGAAGAATGGTCTTTGTGCACCGTCCACATCTAGTCACGCTGCGATAACAATCAAAGAAAGACGAGCAACCACCAGAAAAGGAAAAAAATATTTAGAATCAGTTGCTTCTCAACTAGAAGAGCGTCCGAAAGGAGTACTTTTTATATCCGGTCATCAAACTTCACAGTTGGTGAAAAAGGTACTCGCTGACCTGGCACTATTAAAGAAACCACACAGCATACACTTAAGAAATAAGAACCATATTTTACCTTTTGAAAGTGGAGAAGAGGCTTCCATCGAATTTCTTTGTCAGAGAAATGACTGTTCTCTATTTATTTTGGGGAACCATACGAAGAAACGGCCGAATAATGTGGTGATTGGACGACTCTTTGATTTCCAGTTACTAGATATGTTGGAACTTGGGGTTACCGAATTTAAATCACTGAAAGAATTTGAAGCAGTGAGTTTGTAATTTTACGGATTAGAAAATGGAATGACCAAGTATGGATATTTAGGCCAAGCAGCTAACGAATGATACGAAAACACTCATTTGTTTCGTCGGAGATTTTGAAAAGGATGAGAATAGTAGAAAACTGAAAAATGTTTTATTGGGTAATTATTGTTGTTTGTGATGTAACCGGTGGATGACTTAATCAACGGAATAGATCTTTTCATGATTTCGAGGACAGACAAATCAGTTTGGAACATTTGGAAAAAGTGATTGTGGTAACCATGATGCATGATGGTAGCATTGTTTTTCAGAATTTTTTGATTCAATTGAAGAAATCGGATACTTACCTTCCTAAAGTGGTGTTACAGGAAACAGGCCCTTATATTCGTTTCCAGTTTAGACGAAGTCGTTTGGCATCCGAAGATTTGTGGAACGAAGCAGTGAAGAGACCCAGAAAGAAAGTTAATAAGAAACAAAAGAATATGAAGCGCGACTCTGTATTGGGACGTACTTTGGGTCGCATCCATCTTGGTCGTCAAAACTTGGATACATTAACCATTAAGAAGCAAAAAGCAATAAGAAAAAGAAAACGAGAACAGTAATACTTTCATGATAGACATGAGATGGTATTCATTGATGAGATAATGACATGAAGTGACCGGTTGATAGTAAATAAGAAGACTTTTCAGTTTGAATAAAACAAACGCTGTTGGTTATACTGATTGATTCGTTTCATTGGCTTTGGAAAATGGATCAAGTCATTGTAAAAGTCAATGTTATTCATGTTTTTCCAAAATGAGATTAAAAAAACTTTTTCATAAGAATTTCCTAGTCTTACAGACAATGACTTGAAGAGGCAACATGATAAAATGTATTGGATGGTCATCAGTGTCGGATCAAAACCATGCGATATTCTTCAAGTGGTATGGAACCTACACAGATGCACTTGTCTTCATGGGATAGCACTCAACGTGGAAACAAACGGTACAACTTGAAACCAAAACAATATACTTACCAGAGGAAAGCACAGGGAACCTCTGTTTCATCTGACGAGGCCAAAGATTATAGTGGAAAACGACAACAAGATTTTCCCAAGCGAGCAACGTTTCAAGGTAGAAATAGTTCTTTTCATAACAAGGAATATAGAAATGGACAAAGAAGAAACATATTCCAACCAAAAACTGTAGAATTTGCAAACAAGTGGAAACGAGAAGAGTCTCAACATCTAGTCAAGGTGTGGATTCGTAATCTTCCTCCTTCACTCGATGAAGACGAATTCAGACAAGCGTTAGAAACATCGGGAAACAGTTGCTCTTCAGCAGTATGGTGTCAATTCTTTTCAGGCTCACCTGCAAACAAAAGAAAGTCTTTGTCTTTGGCCAAAAAAGGTTTTGCATTTCTTGCGTTTTATAGTGTGGAAGATGCTCTGAATTTCGAAAGAGAGTATGGTGGAATGAAATTGAAAGATACAAAAAGTGGAGTAGAATACGCAATGAAAATACTGCGTTGCTTGTTTCCTAAGGTACCTGCAAAGTTTCGGTACCGTGACCCACTTGTTGGTACAATATATGACGACAGTGACTTTCGTGATTTTCTGGAGAGTGTTGTAGGAAACGATGCATCTATAAATGGCAAAGAGCAAGATTCTAAAGAAAAATCATCGCAAGAAGAAGAAGAGAGCTTGCAACAGATGACAACGGCTGTCGAAAAGAATACTTCTTTCACAGGCGAAGATAGAGGGCCTTGTACTAACACAGACAATTCTCCACATAGTTATGGAAAAGGTCCCATCAACAATCGACGTCATAAGACTTCACAGGGGTCGCATTATGTACCTGTGAAGCAGCGTCAAGCCAAAAATGCTAGCCATAAGCATACGGCTTCACCAGCAGATACTAGTCAGACAATATATAAAGTAAAAAAGGTGCCAGAAAGGAAATAATATGACTTCTAGGAGGTAGTTATTGGCTTATATTGGCAAAATTATCAGTTGCTACGATTGAGTATTTTTAAGAGTATTCGTCAGCCGATGAAAACGTTCCAAGAGAATCAAACGCTTTTTCAAAATGATATATTTCTGTGTTTGTTTTTCCAAAAAGATGTCATCAGAAGTTTTTTTTATTATTTGATAGTGAAAATGATGGTTTTTCGTTTGTTTCTATACGACATTCTATGAAGTGTTTTGCAGTTGTGACATGATTAAAAAATGACATTTTTCAATGTAAAGACAGAAGAAAGCCTCTGAAAAAGTTAGAGCTGGATAGAATTGTTAGAAACAGCTTGTTGGAATTCTTAAAATGTTGCAAGCCTGTTGGATAATGAGTGAAACTATTGTTATTTGTTTTTTTATCCTTCAAACTGTGGTTAATATTGAGTTGATACAACCATTGATAAATTCTTCTTGTTGATTATACAAGGTTGAATGTTTAAAAAGTTTGTTTTCTCATTGATTATTTGGGAGTATTTATTAAAGAGTTAATTCCTCCAAAATGTGTAGTCTAATGGGAAAAGATGAATATGAACGCTAGGTTGGCCGAGTGGTCTAAGGCGGTAGACTTAAGATCTACTGGGGCTACGCTCCGCGAGGGTTCGAACCCCTCACCTAGCATAGTTAGTCTCCATATTTTTTTGCTTTTTGCTTGTCAAGCTGCTTGTTCGTCAGTTGATGGGTGACAATTGTTTGCAAGTTGAAAAGTGATGCCTTTGAAAAAGTGATGTTAGACTGGTTTGCTGTAATAGGAAGAGGTGGACTGCAACATGGATTCCTTTCTTTAAATTAGTCAAGTCGAATAGACTATTTAACTGGAAGTTTTTCAATGTTCAGTGAGAGAGAAAAGCACGTAAAACAACTTTTAAGAGGAACAGACAGTAGACAGCAGTGCCCAATGTTCGCTATGAGAATATGTCTTTCTTGCTTAGTATTGCTTTTTCCCACTCGTTGTTAGTACTGCACATGCTCCATAGGACCGATTGTTATTGCTATCAAATATCTCAAATAGTTGCAAGTCATAACGTTGCAGTTATAAAGTGTAAACTTTCAAGACGTTTTCTGGTATAATAAATTTTACTTGGAGAGAATGGAAGAACCAAAACTGCGTTGAAGTATTTCACCAGACACTTTGCTACTTTGTCCGCACAAAAGCTTTCATGGACAATGTTTTCAAGTTTTCCACTTGATAGCAAGGTGTTATTTTGGTATGTTCTTTTTATTCTAGATGACTCATGAGATTTGCATATTAAAACTGCTTCTATATCGTAATGGTTTGTCTGAAATAGGTATTTTCTTCAAGTCATACTATCTTTCATCTCTTTAATGGAGGTCTTGAACACTTATCCAATGTTGACCTTTGGTGACATGCATATTGTTTTCAGTTCTTTTATACACTTTCATGCAAGTCTTTGACACTTGATATAGTTGCTACTATATTTGCACACCGAGGTTGGAATACTTCTCAACTCGAAACAATTGTCATCATATAAAAACTGTTGTCTGCACAATTTTTCTTAACTAGTCAAGTTAAACGATTGTATTTCAAGTAACGGATCATTCACATGTTGTCTTTGGCATCATTGTCACAAGAGACAACATTCTCGGGGGCTCAACGTTGCTGCTTGACGTTTTTACCACCGACTTTTAGAGAAACCTTTGGGTGGTTGGCTACAATCTTTTTGTCATCACAGGAAGAGTCGTTATTATGTATTGGTCAATCAGTGGCAAGCTACTTTGGCGTTGTGTAATAAAACGGCCACGCCGGACAACGATGCCCTATGGAAAAGCACCATTCACAAGCAATGCGTCAGTTTCTTCAACAAGTGACACTACGGAACCAACGGAACATATGTTTAACCTACAAAATAACGGAAAATCAAAAGTGTATCCAGCAAGAGAAAGAATTTTGCAGCTTTTAAACGCTTTAAAACAACAACATGGTGTCTCTGAAAACACGGAGATAATACAGAAGAGACAAAACTCGATAACAGTGGCTGATTTTACATCTTTGAAACAAGTGGAAACTTACTTGGAACATTTAGCAAACAAGGAGTTGATGGAAATAAGAAAAGGTGCTCTCAACTCGGTGATACGTCCCGTTACAACTTGGGTTTATCGCCATTGGGAGGAAAACAAGGATTGCAGTTACTCAGTTACTTAAAAGAGTTTAAAGAACAACTGTCGCCTGAACAAGACTCAAATATCATGAAGCGTGCTATGGAGCAATCGATGACTAGTTTATGTCGACAATGTTTTCTGAAAAAGGATAAAGAGACCATGACAACTTTGTTGAATGTCATGATAGTAAGACTTTAGACAATTTCGGTTATTGAAGCTAACAAATTTATTTTCATAGAACGAAATGGAAAGAATCCGAGTGATTGACTATTTATTTGCTTTGAGATATTACTTGACTACATCTGATAACCTGTCTATTGCTGGCATTCCTTCGGATGGTCATCTTGAACGAAACTTTCAAAAGTTGCAACGATTATATTGGTATCTTGCAGGGAAATATCCTTCCTGTAAACAAGTAAGTACTTGCAGTAGACATTGAATAAACGAAATGAAAATAATATTTTTCTAGTTGCATACTTTGTATTTGGAATATTGTTTTCGAGTCCCGGAAAGAGAAAAAGCAAAAGAACAAATATCATTGGTGTTAGGAGACCATCGGTTTTCGTTTTCTGGTGAAACGCTTCGTGTGTTGTGTTCACATGTTGGTAGCAAAGAGGAATGGTGTTTATATGTAAAGATGGCACAACAATGTAAACTTTATAGGAAACCGGGAGTGGCGATGTTTATTATTCGAGCAATCTTTCGTTTGTATGATAGTTCATTAAGAAAGGAAGAGAAAACAAATGGTTGCAAATAGCTCATTCTTTTCTAGAAAAACAGTTACAAAGAGGAATAAGTGTTCCAAAGGAAGCAATTGAGTCATTTATTTATGAGTCTGCAAAGCGAAGAGAAACAAAGGTAAACGATTATATGTGATTGATGTTGCATGTTTTCATTGTTCTCTAGGCCGCACTTCATGGTCTTTATTTCCTTCAATCATGTTGGATGAGTCATCCTTGTCGATCAACTTTAAGAATGTTGTTATTGGCAGCCAGTAAAAATGAATATCCAGCTTGTCAATATCAAGTTAATTATCTTTGGAAATTGATTTGTAGGAATGATATTTCTTCTGTTTCCTTGAAGGATGAAATGTGGTATATCTATGCTTGTGGTTTTTCTAAACAAGTGGAAGAACTGTTACGAATATCCAAAAGACCGATTCAAGAGAAGAAACGACGGATGGCTCTCATTCATGGATTGTTATGGAATAATTGTGTAGAGGAAGCTTTGAAACTTGTAAAAGAACCACTGATAGAAGGAATGACAATGACGACAACAGTGAGTTATTGGTATGCTTATCAGTGTTGTAGTTTAATATTGCCACCACGTCCAATTATTGTTTTTCAAAGTCAAAATGAGAACAAATTTTTAGTAGAAAGTTATTATTCTTTGGACCGATTTTTTGAATTTTTAGCTCATCATCCGTTGTTTATTGAAGGAGATCCAATATTTTGTAGAGAGATAGGAAAGAAATTGTTACGATTGTGGTATTTATATGAGTCTTGTGGTATTCATTCCAATCAGTCCAATGTTGTCACTTGGAATCGTTCTCAATTGGAATATTTTCAACGCCATGAAATGTATGAAAGGCATCCATCTTTAAGCTTTGTTAAAGGAATGATATTGGATCCTTTATGGGTGGACAAGTTGGTAAGAAAAGGCATCGATAACTTACGCAAGCGATTGGATCTCTGGCAATGTATTGCTCAAATTGAATAAATTGCAAGTTCTTCTAGTGATTGTCATGTTTCCTTGGAGTATTGTCATAGGATTAACTGGTAGTATTGCTAGTGGAAAAAGTACAGTGGTTCAACTATTGCAACAAAAGGGTAACCTTTGTGGCAGGATAATCTAGTTTCAATATTCACTAGCACATTGCCTAGGTGTCGTCGTGATTGACGCTGATGTTATTGCGCGCCAAGTAGTAGAACCAGGTACTTTTACTTATAAAAGGTAGCGATAACTCTATGGTACTGTTTTATAGTAAACACCAGTTAGACTGGTTCGTTTATTTGGTAGTCAGATAGTAGGTCCAGATGGTCGTTTGGATAGAAGTCGATTGGTAAGTGGTGAAATGAGAAGAGGATAATTGGTTGACTCAGTTGAATTAGGGACAAATAGTTTTCAGTGACGAAAACAAACGCCGGCAGCTGAATGGTATTACTCATCCGGTCATTATTTTTCACTTGATTATACAATTGCTTTACAAATGGATATGTGGATATCCTTTTATTTTATTGGATGTTCCTCTTTTATTTGAAAGCAAGAAATTGTTATGGTATTTAAACACTTTTATTTGAAGATTGTGACTTGTGATATAGGATAGGCTATGTACTATCACGGTAGTGGTATCCTGTGAAAGAGAACAGCAAGTGGAAAGACTAAGAAAACGCAATGGCTTTTCCACACAAGAGTGCTTGCAAAGGTAAATGCAGTCGAAAAGAGATGTACTTTCATAACACTGTTATCTTTGTTTAGAATAGAAGCACAAATGCCATTGGAACAAAAAGCGAAGATCGCAACTTTTGTGGTGGATAATTCAGGTAACAGAGTCGCGAGCAATAGACATTGAGAAAATTGAAAGTTGTTATTTTATTTAGGCGATATGACGAGACTGGCACATCAAGTAGAAATCTTGTGGAAACAGTTACAAACAATTCACAACATACGAAAACGCAAGGGTATGATGCTTTCTTGTATTATATTGGCAAGTATTTTGGGAATAGCAATCTTTCCAAAGTGGACTCTTTTTTAAATTTGTTTTATTCAAGAGCAAGATACTATCAAACAACAAAGCAGCCTGGGCACTATCAAACAACAAAAGCAGATCAATACCAACTGACAAACAACACTATTACTTGGATAAAATCCATACACTCCTCAAACGGAATGAATCAAATCGTTCCAAGTTTCTTTCACTTTCATAACGTTCTCCTGAAGGATGTCTATAGTAGGTCTCTCAAAGACCGCATTTAATTCTTCCAAAGTTTTATCTTTCGTTTCTGGCATGAAGAACATCAAATAAATCCAGCCTAAGATGGTAAGTCCGCCGTAAAACCCAACAAAGGTTCCAGTGTTCGTCATTGCAGCAGTCATATGTTCGAATGCATATGTTGTAATAAAGTTGCCAGTGAAGTTAGTAACATCAGATAGGAGCATTCCGTGGCTTCTTAAATAAGTCGGGTAGATTTCTGAGGCAACCACCCAAGGTGTGGGGCCCAAACATGAACCCCAGAAAAGAAAATAAATGACTACTCCCCAAATATAAATTCCCTCTCTGCTGTGAACACTTGTTGCTCTAAAACTGAAGCCAACGATAAATAATCCAGCAACCACTCCTCCAATTAATGTTAGCAATAGCGGTCGTCTTCCAAGTCTATCCATCAAATAGATAGCTGGAATAGTGGACAGAAAGCCAGTACCTCCCCAATCATACTGGTGTATACTGAATTTTGCGCGGATAGACCCGTATCCTCCATCAAAGTTCCCATATAATAATTAATGGAATTAATGCCTGAAAACTGTTGAACAATCATAATGAGAATACATAGATTGCAGCACGACGACAGCGAGGAATACGGATAAAGTCAAGCCATACAAAGCGTGACTTCTCTGCTTCTCGCTCCTCCAATACACATACTTCCATATAGAAGAATTCTTCTTTCTCTTCAAATACATCAAATCCTCTTACTTTCTTCCACACTGCATAGGAGTCAACTTTTCGTCCTTTTCTCATCAGTAGACGGGGACTCTCTGGTAAAAAGAGCATGCCAATAAGAAATATGGTCGAAAACAGAAGAGAAGAGCCAAGCATCCACCTCCAATTTCCAGAAATATCAACAAATATGGCAGCATCAATGTAGCCAAATAACAGCCCAAGCATAATCATCACTTGATACAAAGATACCAAGCCTCCTCTCCACCTTTTGGTACTACATTCGGCAATATATGGAGGGACTGTGCCAGCCTCTAAACCAACTCCCGCTCCAAGAATCATTCTTCCAGGCAGCATCATACCAAAGGATTGGGCAGATGCTTCTAGAATACCACCAACGGTGTAAAGAAGACAAGCAACGATAATGGTGTACTTCCGTCCTAATAACTCATTCACTGCCATACCCTAAAAATATATGAATTTATGAATTTTATCCGAGTTATCTAATATAATCAAGTCACTACTTACATTAAAGCACCGAACACTCCACCCAGAGGCATGAAACCAGTAACCATATCTTCTTGGCTCGTGTCTATATGAAGGTCCTTTGGCATATAGATACCTGCTCCACTGATAAGTGACTGGTCAATTCCGTAAAGTATTCCTCCCATGCTGGCAAATGAAGCAAGCACCCAGATAAAATATTTAGGGTTTCCGAAAACAGTTGAAGTCAATACCCTCTTTTTTTGGGTTCTACTGTTTTCATCATCCAGTTTCTGGAGTTCTGTATCCATCTCCATTTCAGAATGACCGGTAATTGCAAAGCGACTAGGTTTCTCGCCCGTTTCCACTTCTTTGCCCTCATTCTTTGTTACCTCCATTACAGGAGGCACACCCTTCTCCATGGCTACCTCGGCGTCATCTTCTTTCACCATTCCAACTTTTATTAAAAATTATCCCACCAACGATTTTCTTTTTATAGTTAAATGTCCCGTGGGCAAATCAATGTCTGCATTGCTGTTGTTCTCTCTATTTTCTATCTTTCCCCTTTTCCGATCGACTTGGGCTCTGAAAAACCAGGATTGACGAGCTGTCTCGAGTCGTTCCTCTGCTAGAAGAAGCACATTGGAAATGGCTGAGGTAATGGGACGCGAGAAATATTTGGCTCCGGCAAGTGCTGCGAGAGTCTCCACGTCACACATACAAATACACACACCACACACACATATATATATATATATATATATATATATATATATGCGCTCACCTAGTTACTACTCGCGAACCTGACAAAAAAAGACTCAAGAAAGACGAGGAAATATATAGAGCGTATATCATGTTGTGAAGAGAATAATAAAAGAATACCATAGTTGAATCTAACTACTAGAGAAAAAAGTCTTAGCAAATAATACTTTTGAAGTAAACGAGATATTGTAAAGCGAAAAAATATCTTGCAATGTATTGTTTTATTAAGCTCGTCGGTTTTATTGTAATGTTTAAATAATATAAACGAACAATTTGAAGAAACAGTTTTTCAAGACTTTACAACTTTTTCTTAACAGTTACTTCCAAATAACTAATTATAGTGAATAATAAAGAATAACAACATCACTGTTGTTTTTTAATAGCGAGCCCACGCGAACTGTAGGAACAAGGGCTTGCTGTTCAAGAAAAATCTTGAAAAAATTTGTTAGACAGTCGTTTTTCATTTCTAAAGCACCCACCTGTAACGGTGTAGTCATAGAAAGAGAAAGTTTGAAGGCAAGGTATGACTGTAACTGCTGCACTGTTAAAGCTTTGGAAGTTCTTAGAACAGGATAGATCAAACCAGGTAGTTGAAAGCTATTCCGAGAAATAAGCTTCAAACAACAGAGACCTTTTTTCTCAGTAACCTGGAAAATTGAACCCTTGGGAAGAATCGGTAGTGCTGTTGTCGTTGCTGAAGCTTGACCAACAACGGAAACGTCCTCGAACTGCTTAGGATCCACTTTAGAAAGGAATGTTCTCGAAATTCTCGAACATCCTCTGTTAATTGTGGAAGAACTGTTTCCAAAATCTTTTGGAGAACCTTATCCTCTCGAGTCAAAATCCAGGGCTTCTCTTTTGGAAATAGGCGAGACCAGCACCTTGGGCATCTTCCGTGCTCTTGAATATATCTTGAAGCTGTTAAAGATAAATAAGCTTATAATAATATGCTTACTTATATATGCAAACTTTACAAAATGTATGCAAACACTCACATATGGTTGTCGCGTTTCTCCAATACCCCCACAAACACTACAAGTAAACAACGAGTTGACAACTGATAAAGGTATGCAGCAACCAAACTGTTCCTCGACTGAATAGCTTGGTCGGGTTATAGACAAGTTTGTAAGGTCTCCTTTAAAGACTGCGAACAGTACGCTTCCATGTTAGGAGGTTCAGCCCCCAGTTGCCTCTTATTAATCCGTGATATGAAGTAAAGAATGTCCCTCTTGTCCCTAATAGATGAGCCAATGGTGTTTAAGAAATTCGTATTCGATATTTTTTCTATATATTTAACGATTGCCATTATTGAGAAATGATACTAGGTATATATATATATATATATGCGGGATTTTGTGGACAGTGTTCTTGAACTTTTATTACTAAACTGTTGTAATAGCTCAAAGAAGATTTTACGTCAAATAGACTATTTTCTCTCTCTGATAAATATATAACTTGAGTACACAAGCCAAGAAACCTGTATGTCTTTTTTTCTTAGGAAGCTGAGCAACGGTATATTCTTGTCTTGACAAGAAGACTAAAAAGTCTATCTATATATGAAAGATAATTATTTGTGATATTACGGTCAAAAAACAGAAGAAATGCCACAGTTGCCAAAGAATAGAAGTCTCCAAACCTATATTTTCGACCTACTGTAGGTCTACTACTTACGAACCGTTGCGAAAAGGCACTAAATATAGGGATGGTTGTCTCTTCCTGTGGATACTATCGTTTTTACACCTGTTCAAACAAAATTAACACGTGTTTCGTTCCTACTCCTGTTCATGTCCCACTTTTTGTTTAGAAAACCGTTCACAGTTGTCGATCGAAAAAGATTATTTCTATCGTCCATTGGAATAGCCACCATTTCCCCTATAAATGATCGAATCCTACTCTGTCGGAAACATTGGCATTGCCACTTTTAATATTATGAAGAGTTTTAAGTTTCCTGTCTTTGTCGCACTCATTTTTTTAAATATTTGTTGTGCTATTGCTCAACCACTTCCTAGTGGACCGCTACCAGCTTCAACAAAGTTACCCATTATTATTGTAACCAATCAAAGCAATCCTTCTGAAGGTGACTTTGGGCCTTTTACTCCTAACACAAAAACTTCTGGGATTCAAGAAGCTATTGACTTTGTGTTTCAAAATGGTGGGGGTAGGATATTCCTCAAAATGGCCTATATATACTCAATGGATCGACCGGTCTACAACCACTAGAAACTAATTCCTCCGATAGAGCTGCTTTGATTAGAATACCATATCCTAAAGATAACTTTCAGTATGTGCCTCTTACTATCGAAGGAGAAGGAAATGTTTGGAACTATCAAGAAGGAAATCTAGGGACAACTAAGCCACCAACTGATGGTGTCATTATTCAAGTGAAAGGAAGCAACACTACTTATTTGAAACCATCTGTGTTTGGAATTGAAATGCCATCCTATGGAAACGGTACCTATGGATTTAGAAACCAAGTCATTCTTACACTTAGTTCAATGACTGTCCGTGTGCCAGCCAACTCTACATGGGGTGCTTATGACTGTTACTATGGAACTAGCATCAACATTCATCACTGTGGAGCGGATATGGATGCCCCAACTGCCGACATTCCGGAACCTACATCCACTTCAATGATTGCCCTTCAACTTCCAAAGGTGGGTAGTTATGGTCCGTCCATTGTCAATGGCTTTTTCGCTGTTGGATATTATGGTGGTATACTAACCAGCAGTCACGCCTCTCTTCGGGCGATCTACATTCAATCTTGCAGGAATGGTTTTCTGACTGAAACCGATGCCAATCATCAAAATTACATTGCAGATCTTTTAATACAATGGTGTGCTGTTGGTATCAATATGACAAATATCCAGCATTACTATATTGCAAGTTACGATGCAGAGCAGACAGTCACATCTCCTGCACAAAAGTCGTGGCAAAAGCATATCAATGATGTTGAGTTTTCTGCTGCTGGATCCGTTGTCATTGGACATGCCCATGCTGTCGGTAGCCCTGGAAAACTCACTACCAACAATCACACGTTGTTGACAATTCTGTCATAAATATCTTCCATTTTGTCGTTTGATAAAGTTTTTTTTTGTTGTTTGTCTTGCAAACATTTCTATTACAACCATTGATAATTGAATTTTGACAGTATATAACATTCTGCATCATTTAAAACTGAAAAAAAACATTCATAGCTTTGATGGTCTGTTGCCATTGCACAAGTCAATCGGAACCAAAAATTATCGGACGCTCCGGGTGAGGCTTGAACTCACGACCTTATGATTGTGGCCAATTTGTTAACAGTCATACGCTCTAACCAACTGAGCTACCAGAGCTCCTTTTGTTCTGTTGAGCTTCCGGTAATATATAAACTCCAACAATCTTAATCCTAACACTGGCACATATAAGAAAGAGAGGCTCTCTTGTTGCTTGCTTCGTTGGTCGATGGTATTTCTCATCTCTAACGGAGTAACTTGTTGTGCCAGTTGCAAACCTTTTATATCGTCACATCTTTTGCTTTGTTGTAGAAAATCAAATAATAAACAGTTTTGGGAGCTGAAATGCCGACAAAGTTACTTGAATAGACTTGGAGTCTCTGTGTTGCAGGCGAGAAGAGGAAGGAAGTGCAATCTTTGTTATCTAAAGAGTTCTTACAATACCCTTCCACCAGTAAATGAGGTACAAACTGCTACGTTTGAAGAGTGCATTCCAGTGGCTAGAAGAATATGTTTTCGACTGCAACAAGACCCGCTAGACGACGAAGCGTACCAACTGTTGAAGGAACTATTGAAAAGAGAAGACAGCACCAGAGCTTTTTTTGTAGAATATCTTTCTGACTCGGAAATTCACCTAGCAGATAAGAAACCTCCTTTTAAGTGCGTCAAAAACTCCTTCAATAGTAGTTTTTCAATATTCACTCTTCATTGCGTAGGCTGGAAAAATTGTTGAAAGACTGTGATACCTATGTACCGAGTATATTGACACGTAATTTAGCAATGTCTGTGGCAAGTGAAGTTGTTTGGAATCAACGACAAGCAGAAAGGGAAAACTCTGATGAAGCGCAGGTTGATACTTCCCGTAACGGACCGAGTATGGTGAAGGAGAGAACAACACTATTGATTGATTGTGTAGCTTCTAGTGAGATTGCCAGAGAGTTAGTTGCATTATGGTTTTCTATTAAAAGTTGGAAAGGAAAATATGTTCCGTTTTTAGAACGTCAACAATATGAAAGACGACAGTTGGATATGATTCAACAGACATTGGAAACATTTATTGGTCAATAAAGCGTTGAGTTTCTTTTGCCATTCGTCAGTCATCACTTAATATTTGGTCCTCTTATGCAAACAGAATATGTGTTTGTTTATGGCACTTTGAGAAATGCTTGTAAAGCCTATAGGAAGAGACTGACTTTTCAAGTTCCGGACGTCCTCGATCACCATGCTACTTGGTTAGGAACCGGAATGTTGCCTGGATACTTGTTGTTAGATTTGGGAAGCTACCCAGGCATTATTGCACAAGAAGAGACAGACAATGATAAAAGACAGGTAACTGTGCCATATTTGTACAAAGAAAGTCTCAAAGGTTTCGTTTCTGGAAAGATTATCGGAGAATTGTTCTGTTTTGAAACTCAAGTTTCAGGTATTATTCTAGAAGCTTTAGATGATTATGAAGATTGTAGTTCACAAAGTCCTTTGCCACATGAATATGAAAGAGTGATAGAACAAGTTTATCATGTGCAAAGTCATCAATGGTTTGCCAGTTGGGTCTATCGACTGACTGACTGTTCTCATGCCATGATGCCTATTGCCAGTGGGGATTATGCCAAATATTTAGAGCGCCAAGAATAAAACAAGCTCGATGAACATGTTCTTTGAACAAAATAAGGAAGTTCTGGAGAATAATACAGATGTGACTCTTGCATTTCAAAACGAAGTATTCCATCGTTTGAAGAGTGAGTGTTGGAAGTTGTTGGAAAGTTGTATTCACAAGGTGAAGGACACTACAGACGACCAGATAACTGAATCTTTAGAGAGTGATTCTTTACAGTTATTGGATAAAACGATAGAGTTAACACGAAATGTTGCTCAAATTCAGCTATGGCAAGAAGAACTGTACAAAAAAGTGTCTGACAAGAAGCAGAAGATAGCTTGTCTTTTGAAAAAGAAACAGCTTTTGGAGAAGCGACTGGAGTCTTTTTTGCTTAGTACAAGTTTTCCTGTTCATTCTTTCAAATTACAACCACCTTGGATGTTGTTAAATCAAGTAAAAGTAGAGCAAACGTATGGTCCTCGAGTAGCAGGAATGGTGAGACGCACGCTACAAACAGAAAGACAGTGTTTTCGCTTACAACAACTGAAAAAGCACATACAGTTGTTTAATGTATATCAACTTCTTGCCAGGGGCTCCAGTTATTGTGAGTTTTCTGTTCTTTTCTTCCAAAAATCTACATTGTATCGATTAGGACAGATTTTGAAGGGTATAGCTCAACCTATGAATTCTTCTTCAGCAACCATACAGCGAAAGTGCGATAATGTTTGCTTTTCCATAAAGTTACATTCTTCTAGCAGACAAGAAGAACATTCAGAACAAATAAGAGCAGGAAAAGACTCAACGAATATTGTTTGCTACTTCCTTTCCTTTTTATGGAATAATAACAACCGTATTTGGAAAATCTGTTTGAAAGAAAGTTTATATCCACTCTCAGATTGTGAATATGATGATGGGTGCGCTGCATTGTCTAGTGATACACCAGAGAATATTGTTTCTATTGGTTATGTGGAACCTATGGTGGAGAGTGAATGTCTTGACAGTTTGGTTAGATTTGTTGGTTCAGTATCAGCGAACGAGTCTTATTCACAACAAGCAATGATAGTAGAGCAGTCTCTCGATGACATATTTTACTAGTCATGTGTCAATTTCTCGTGACTGGTAAAGACTATTTGAATATCATTAGGGTTGCGTTTGGAAACGAGTTAATTTCTCTTTGATGCTGAATATGAATAAGGTTATTCTTTGTCTGTACTGTATTCTGCTGTTGATATGATTCACATGATTCGATCCCCAGTTGAAATTGTCAAGTCCTTTCTGCTTTTTTTATTTTTTATCTTCGGACTGATATATTTGTTAAAAAAAGGAAATCATTGACAAGTCTGTATGAATGAGCAGAAAATGGCCATTGTATTCATCCACTGAAAGCTATCTTAAGAGTATTTTACGAAAGGGAATGAAAATAAAGGATTTTTTTATGGATATTTTACAATAGAGAGCAATATTTCCTTGTATTTTTATTCATGCTTCAGAACTATCTATTCTAAAACGTGTTTTTTGTTTGTGTAGTCCAGACTTATTCACATGCTGTAACAAGCACAGGACAAGGAGAGAGAAAAGCTGCAGAGAATTTCAATGATTGATCGCACCATCTCACCAGTGGCGAAACTGTTTGATCACGAAGAACTGTGACGAGTTGATCACCAGTGTTATGAATTCGTTACATAAAAGTACGTCGCTAGACGATCCTCATTTTGATCCTTTTCGGAGAAAAGATAACAATTTTGATGTCATAGAACTCGTCAAGGTAACCCACTTTTATACTCTTGTTGTTAAAGCAACCTTTAATATATGAAAAGCTTCCCTTAGTGTTTCTACTACTTCCTATTCGTCTGATAGGAGCCTTTCTTTGTGTTTTTGGTTGTTATGTTTTCTTCCTTTTGTTCGGCCCAGCTATTCGAAAGGAAAAAGTAGAAGATGTGTCACCAGCCAGAAGACAATTCCTTTGCTCAGGAGGTCGCTTCTTTTCTAGACTTTGCCTGTTCTTTTTGGGTTTTTATAGAATACGCCGTACTTTTGCAAAAGGTTTTCAGTTCTCGGACATATCAAGGTTTGCTCTGGTGGCCAACCACACGAGCATGTTGGACATCCTGCTTATTATGTCTATTTGTATGCCATCATTTGTTTCCAAAGAAACTGTTAGTAAAATTCCTCTAATTGGACGCATTGCAACTGGGATGCAATGTTTGTATGTCAATCGTTCCTCTCGTGGAGGTGTGTCTTCTATGGTTATGAATAGACAGCAAGCTTGTGCACAAGGTGTTTCAAATACCCCTTTATTGATATTTCCAGAAGCCACTACTACTAATGGTCATTTCCTTATCAAGTTTCATACGGGTGTCTTTCTTGCAGGACTACCGGTGATTCCTGTGGCTATCAAGTATCATTATAGAAGATTCTCTCCCACTTATGAAACCATTCGCTCATTAAGTTATATTTACAAATTGTTGACGCAACTTTACAACCAAGTGGAATACGTAATTTTACCTGTTTATTTTCCCAATGAAATTGAAAGGAAAGATCCTCATATTTATGCAAATAATGTTCGGTAAGTCAAATATCTGCATGCTGCAAGCTGAAATATAAACCGAACAAATAGACTTGTATTGCAGAAGGAATTGTCTGTTCGTTTATCAGAAAGTACTTATCAAGATAAATTGGAGTATCATCGATTGCTAAGATATAGGCAATGACAGCGTGGTAAAGTTCATCAAAAGGGTTCGTGGGGTATAAAAAGAAACCTGGTGATCTTAATTATGTTTTGTATACTATTGCTGTGTTTTGACATGATGACAACGACATTCTTTATACCGTTTTTGAAAATGTCATCAATCATGCAGTATGAAGTAACAGCTTGAGAATTTTTGTTTGTTGCAGCAAATAGATAAAGGATCATTTTCTGGCTACTTTTCTATAATGTGGTAATGATAAAGTCAGATAAGCACAGCGTAATTGCTACAACGGGCTTTTTAATACTATGATTCGAAGGCCTTGTTCGAATCGATTGAAAGGGAACCACATTGGACATCATTAAGTACATGGCTTGTTCATGACACTTGTCATATACCCTAAAATATTCATGACTCTCACAATCTTTGGATTATATTACTTAGCAGGCAGCCTGTTCAGTGTGATATTTGCTTTCGCCATAATTTTTAATCTTTTCCTATTCCCTTGAATAGAATGTACTTCAAGTCGCCAAAATTGACAAAATATTCCAAATAAAATTCATGAACTTTTTTTCTTTTCGAGTAGCCATTAAAGAAACTTGCAAACAGCAGTGTCATAATCTTGCTTTATTGCTGTTCTATGGTCATCACACTGGAACGCAAAGAAAACTAGAAGAGTTGTAATAGCTTTCATCGTACTCCAATAGACTATACTAGTTTTCAGTTTGAAACACCTCATTTTAACATCAGCAATATCTGTCAACTGTAAAATTCAGTAAACCTAATACATCTGGTTAAGAACATTTTGCAACTTTCAGCATTACGAACAGAAAATTTCATATCAATATTCCAAACAATCAAACAACACCCATTAAAATATTTATACTAGAAAATACTTGCAGAAATGTTTTAGGAAAAACAACGCCATGTTGTCTGCTTTTAATGTTTCGAAAATTTGTTTACTATGATGCATTTCAACTTGTAAAAGTTTTCAGCAGGATAATTAAGTTTAGTATGTCAAATTTAAAAAATTAGGTCTTAATATTGTGTACTAAATAAACATAAACTAGGATATTATGCTTCCCGTTACGCTCCCATATGCTTTACAAACAGAGAAGTGATAGAAAAAGTACCGAAAAATGGTAGCCACTTGTATAAATTTCTTCTTTTATAACCTCAGAGGCAGCTGGAGCATCAATTCTCTTGTGTCCTTGTACTAATTCGTAGCTTCATTTTACCATCATGTTTTACACATGCGAATAAATTATTGCGAATAATTACAGTGCATGACATCAGGGAAACAAATGATAATATGCCAGACTCTGTCTATCACAATTTAGTTTGAAGATGATTCAAACCTTTTTTTTGGAATGAGTGTATCCGAATGGAACAGTATTTGTGTAGCTCGTAAAAGTAGACTGAATCTGTAAAGTTACTCATTTCAACAGAGGTGAGCAGAATACCTTTTCAAGATAATAGGATAGTCTTCCAGTGTTATCCACATATTGTATTCTTTGAGACTTAACAGCTCAAGATAACGCACATCGTCACAATAGCCACTAGCAAGCACTCTTTATATTGAGAATGTTGCATACTAATAATTCAAACACCACAGTATTTATAGAATAATGTACATAAATACAGAGATTTTTAGAAAAAACAGCTACTTAGTGCATATCACCAGAGTATTATCATGAAGTTGGAAAAAGGGTGCCATAATGTTGAATCACTAAAAATTCCATAATGTATCATGTTCATTAAAGATAAGTAGATTCCCTGGAGATAAGAACATCATGGCGTATCAATAGTCGTTCCAGACCTATATCTACGTTCTCCAGGCCAACTAAATTACTTTGTTTAGAGGAAGAACTCTTAAATACTTATATTTGGCCGAGCTGGAAATGAAAGTGTCATCAGTATATTAGCATTCATAAATAACAGCATTTTAGTGTTGACGTGCCATGAAGCTACCATCTTGTGGACCTGTTAACATTGTCCAACTATTTGCAAAATACTGCACAGGTATCTTACAGTATCTTGAAAGTACGGCAGCGAAAAAAAGGTCAGTGCTTTTGCCCAAACGACTTCCTGCTGAGAACAAGCTGCCTTGTGTGTCGACGCGGTTCTGCGTGTTTGGGTCTTTCACGGTTGAATAGAAACACATGAGGAAGTGAATTATAAAGGAAACTCAAAAGGGTGTGGATCCAAGAGAATGGCAATTTCTATAAAAGTCTTTGTCTTAGTGACTTGAAAAATATTTCTCTCTATCTCGACCTCTTCTCCAGAGAGCGTTGTGTTGTTGTACTCTCTCACAAGGTTGGAAATATCTGTTAACCAGTGGTGTTTACCGTTGGATGGTTCACCTTGGAGGAATATTTCTTCTGAAGGTGGTCAGTGGCACACTGTTTATGGAACATTGGAAGATTACTATAACAAGTGATGCCGCACACTTCTCAAGGAGAATCCCATACATTGCTAGTTGAACTTGCAAAAGATGATCAAACAGAAAATGGAGAAGAACGTGAGTCTTTTTCGGTATACTTAGCAAGAAGATCAACCCTCGAGAAATTCGAAAGTGTTTCGTCCTTCTTTAAAGGGGTTTCCCGTGCATATATTTCGTCAGTTAGGGACCGTCAAGATAAGAAGAGATGGCAGCTATTATTTTGGTTCCACTAGAAGACAGTAGTTGGATAAATCGGCTGTTATGCAAGTCTTTTGGTTTTCACGAAGCACCACCAATGAAAAACGCCGTGTTAAGTGGAAGAATAGTAGCTCTATCATAATTGACAATCCTACCCTGTGTTAGTAGACTCCAACGGGAAGTTGCAAGTCAATTGTGGCAAGACATTTCAAGTAGTCATAAAATTTGTTTAGTAAATTCTTGTTGTTCAGGATGACGCGTAGAAACAAATATTTTGTTTCAAAGACATGTTGCAGAAATGTTTTCGGCTACTATTGGAGTGGACGTTGCAAATATAGGGAGCCAATAGTAGTGTCGGCAAGATAGTTTTTGCCACAGATATCACTACATACTTTGTAAATAAAGGTGGCACTCATCTCTATCTGAAACCTGTGCAAACTGATTATCCACCGGGTAATGGTGCCTCTTTTGTCCAAGACCATTGCAATAACCTGGCAAAATTTTCAAATAATTATCCTGAAATCAACTTGATTGCTAAGAAACTTTTTATATTTAAGAATCTTCTAGGACTGAACAAGCAGCAAAACTGGGAATACGAGAGATACTAATGATCAAGTATTGAACTCAATATACCAAAGTTTATATGAATTTAAAACAAGTCAACAGTTAAGGCTTCTTCCAGATTAGCATTAATACTGGAAACAGCTGGAGGTATGTTATCGCTTTTGCCAAGTGAAACAAGCCAAGCGGATGGTTATCGTTGCCTTCATTTTGCTGGCATCCTCGTTGGAGATGGTAAACTTGGATATATATCTACAACTTAAACTGCATATGAGTCTCTAATGTTAAGAAGCTATGATGTTCCAATTATTGCGGCAGTAGATCTTGTCTATGGGAATATAGGAGCATGGAAAGAGACGGTCAATCAAGAAAAAACAACAATTATATCTTTCCCTACTCTTCCTTCAGCTTCCTATCCTCTCTTTAATTGGTATGTAGAAAATGATGTTTAAGAAGGATATAATCAATTACTGTCGTATTAAGAATAATACCAGTTGGAAAGAATTGTGCGCTTACAAGAAATGAAGGAAAGTGCGCTTTAAATTTTTTGGTCTCCATTTACCGAACAGGTTCTTCCATGAACCCAGTTCTGCTAGATGCCGGATATGAAGACTATTATCACTTAGTAGAAAGGAATGCAGCTGCCAATAAGGTCAGTTTGGATGAACACCATTCAAGAAGTCATTGGCAAATTTTTAATGCTTTTGATGTAGCAAGTCTTTGGACACAAGGAGTTGGTCATAACAATATGACTTTCAACAGAGCGCTGATGAAAGTAGCCGGTCGATATGGACATGTCATTTTTCTCCAAATCATTCATTAACCTCCTTACAAACTATCCAGAAAACTGATTGAAACTGTTGGTCGTTCATAGACAAAACAGTGTATACTGTTCTGATGATAGCTCACCTACTATTTAACTTGGCAATTCTATAAACTCTGCTTCTTGTATGTCTATGAAAATATATTGTAGATATTTTCCTTTCTCAAATCTTGCTTGGAAAACTGTTGTCAAGAGTCACAGGGTTTTTTAGGTTACTAAGGCTCCATATTTTCTACCTAAAGGTCTATCTTTTCAAAAAATCTCAAGTTTTGCTTAAAACTGCATTTAGAAATCCTTATTCCTCCATTGTGAAAGTTTGCATTACAAAACGCATCTTCAAACGACGCCTCCAAACTGTGGGAGTCTATTCAATGGTTTAAGTTTATCTAATAGTGGCAACTTCGATCGCATTGAGGGCGATTCAATCTAGTTACACAAAATGTGGCTTAAATATTTGTGAAGAGCCTTAAAATTTATTCTAGATGAGCACTCCACCAACTGAATTGTGGAAACATGAATCATGCACAAAGTAGGATCATTGTAAAGCTCTGTGTAGCCATACAGCTGCTTTTCAGATACTGTTAAAATAACACAAAAAATACAATTTGTCAGACTTATTGAATTAACAGAATATCTTTTTCAGTCTCCAAAGATTTATATAAAATAATACTTTTGAACTTATAAGGCTGAGGGATCAGCAGAGCTCTAGCTCTGCTTACGGTGTAATACACGATTGAATATATGTATGTAATGGTTGGAACATCTGCCTATACGGTCATACAACTGCTGCATTTATTTTCTGCTATGAATGATGAACTCTTCAACAAGTATTATGACGAACCTGTTGGAGAAACTTTTGATAAAAACAAAGCAAACAAGCATAACAAACACGCATATTACTGTTTCATTGCACATAACCTGATTGTTGGCCATTTCTATCCAAAATACTCGATAATAAACTACTGTTCTTGTTAAAAATGCTTTGAAACCATCTAAAGAATCTGGTTCTATCATCAAAACAAATGGATTGTCGGTAATAAAAAGAAATTTGCTATCCCTTCTGGCTCTAAACGATATAATGTATACTAAGACCACTTTTTTCGAAAGTCATTTCGATTTTTGAACACTGAAAGAAATAGGTTCCAGGCTGATATATTCTCACTCGAGGGTTCAAAGTATGGATAAGAAACTCCCATCGAAGCAGCCCAACGAGCAGCATATATTTTTCTTAATTCATAATACTTCTTGTCGTCATTGACAAGGCTCTTTTTGGAAAAATCTGGAACAAAGAGGAAAGCAATGAGACCCCCAAATAGCTCTAAAGCGGCGTGCAGCCATTGGGCATTTCAATCCCGTAATATTCTCCTTTCCTCCCCCAAACCTTTCCATATACGAGGAAAGACAGTGATTCCAAGAATGCCACCAACCTTCCCAACTATAGAGGTCAGACTGAACATAAGAGCCCTAACTCTGGTCAGATATATATCCGCAGGAACAAGATATACCGGAACGAACACAAAATATTGAAAAATAAATACAAACGTGGTCCAAATAACATACGCCACTGGATGCTCTTTTAACAGAAGGTAGGTGCCCGCAGTTATTAGCTGAGTACAACCCAACCAACACCATCCAAGTACTTGCGTTGATTGTCTTCCTAACTTATTGACGGCGAACGAGGCTATTAATGGTCTTGTCTGTATCACAACAGATTCCGCGAGTCCTATCCAGATGCCCTTGAAAAGAGAGACTTCAATGATAGTTTGCAAAATAACACCTCCAAAGCCTGCTTGACTGTAATTTATTCAGTCAATCAAAATCCATGTAAGCATTGCTCCGAATACCCTGGCAGCATAATGACGGGCTAAGATGTAAACATCAAGTAAGTCATAAGTTCCTTTCCTTAACCGTATGTCATTAATGAACAGAGTTGAATCTCTCATGCGGAGACGAAGACATAGCACAATGACACAGGGAATGATCCCCACTGCATAAGCGAGTTTTCAAACTACTTGAGGATGACAATTGGGTAACAAATATTCACCTGAATTCTTGAGATAGACATGCCGACAGGCAGCGGCAACAAGTATAAGCTGGATAACAAGAGGAATGTAATTCCCCAGAACATCGGTGTATAAAACAAGCAGGGAAGTTCGACGACCTTGTCGTTTTAGATTGGCCTCTTCACTATCTTCCAAAGCATTTGCAAAGTTGCACGCATATTCACCTCTCATTCCAAGTCCCGTAATGGCTCTTCCTATCAGAATCATCCAAATCATACCAACAACTGAAGCACCGTTGCGGCAACCGAAATAACAAGTCCAAATATGACTATGACTGAACTGGCTATAAGTCCTCTGATTCTCCCAAAGCTATCAGCAATGTAACCAAGAAAGACGAGACTAATAATAAGACCATAGTTCAGAGACATATTTATTCCTGTCTGAAAAAAGGGACTGTCATTTACTTGCTTATAAATGTCCATAAATAGTTAAAATATTCCCGTTTACTCCATCGTTATAGCCAACGACGATACATCCCAAGCGGTCGCCATTGCGTTATATTGAAGGGTTTTCGTGTCTTGGAAAACATTCTGATGAGTTTCACTGTTGCTTTCAGTAATTTGGTTATTGTTTACTTCATCTTTGCTTTCATAATTATCGGAAAGGTTCTCGATTACGCTTTCTAAAGAAGACATTACCAATTCTGTCTTTTCACAAGTTTCACTTGAATTCGGCTATTTTAGCTTTTTGTCTTGTGGAATGTCCGAATGACATCTATTTCCCATATAGAATGGCACCCAATCTGTCATACCATTGGTCCCGGTTAACTAGTTTGAAATAGTTTTATGACCCGATCGAGCTATTATCTCTGCAGCAAGGGTACAAATCATCTCAATGGTGGACACTGAAAAAATCGAAGAGTAGTAGCTCACTACTCGGAAAACTTTTGCTTCTTATATAAAGAATAACGAGTCAGAAATAATAATAGCCCAAGCACTTTCTTCGTAATATAGGGACATCATTCTCCTATTTATCAAGTAGCAGCTAATTCTAAAGATTCTATTAAGGAACGTTAATAAAGCAGCAGTTTAGCAGAGGTCGAACGTCGTTATTTTCTTTGGAACTTTTAATTGCTTTGCTAATCGGTTGGTAATATAATGAACAATGGAGCTGTAGAGTTCTAGAAGAATCAATGCTCATCAGGAACACAAGACTTTATAAAATTGCATTTGAGCCTAGTTTCTTAACTCTTTCCTATTGACAAGACAACTCGTCTTTGCTAGCCTTTTCGGTCTCATTCAGGAGAAAGATTGAAAAACGTCACCAGTTTCTCTTCCATTTGTTGATCATTTCTATTGAAGCTTCTCCTACTGTTTATAGAGGTGTGTCCTGCAAAGGACCTCGAACGACAAAGAAACTTATCTTTGTTCCTTTCAACTGAAAGGTATTGATTCTTTCTTCCGTTGCTTCTCTTTAAGGTAATCAAATATTTACCACCGAGCAGTTTGATTTCTTTTAAAGTAACTTTACTGTAACATGTCTAATTCCACGCAAGTAAAAATTCGAATAAAAAGTAGGAACAAGCTGGTATAGTTTCTTTTCTCATTCCAAGCAACTAACAAACGCTTTTGTATTCAAAGTATTATATGAGTTTAGTTTTAAACATTAGCAATGGGAAGATTCTACTACTGCATTTTCTTTTATATATTCTTTTTGTTTAAGACAACATAATTGGATAGATTCGAAAAAAACATCTATAAGATAACTTTTTCCTGATGCTTTAATATTACGTAAGCCTTTAGGTCAGAAACTCTTATCATTATAGTTTGCTACAGAACTCTTTTATTTTCGACAATATATATTTACCAAAATAAACTATTCTTTTTCTTTTAGGAATCGTATCATTCCCCGCTATCGTTTCGTGGACCTCATAAAGAGTTTAGCACGACTTCCACTGACATGTGGCGACAAAAGTAGAAACAATCGAGATTCCTGTTCTTCATGTATTAATTGGAGAGTCGAAAATACAAACCTCATTGCTGCTTCTCCATTTACAAACTTCATTCAGTATTATCGATTCAGTCTAATGAACCGCTTATTTCCCATGATACCTACTCAAATTTGGCTCACCTTATAATACCGACATTTTAGTTTCAAAAGCTAGAGTAAAGGCCTAATTTGATCATCTGAAGAATTCTTAAAACTTTTAAGGTCAAGGAAGACCGGGTCCTAATTAAATCCTATTCATTCTCCGTAAAGATAGTACATACGACCTGCACGTTGGTAATAAAACTGTTTCCAATCAAATGCTACAGAATGCAGTCACGCTATAGCAACAATTGAAAATGCATTCCATTCCGAATAAACTTCCATCGTCATTTGAAATAGTATCAATTTTTATCAAATTGTAGAATACAATTTTCAATTTCTTGCTACAGTATAATAGTGTGGAAAATTTACTTTGGTCTATACCCCAGCAGTGACTGCTGCTGTTGAATATTGTGAAAAATATGTCTTTCCGGACAAATTATCAACTTCACTGACACAAATATTTTAGAAATGCATTCTGTCACTCTCATTACGAAAACCTCCGCATCAAAAAGCATCAGTAGTATGGTTTGGAATATTTTGTAATAGGACCACAACAAGTTCAGGTACGATAACCTCTAATAATTCAACATGTGAATTTAGGTCAATAAAAGCTATGATATCATCATTAAAACACTGTATTGTTCACTCGTTCAGAAAAAATAGCTTCCAGAAATGATTGCTCAGAAAAGGAGAAACTCACATTTCAAAGAAGAAGAAGCAACAACAATTTAACGCAATCAGTGTATAACTCTTCAAAAAAATTTCCGTAGAGGAAAACCTGAACCAGCGAAATAAGAATTGGACCTCTGATGAACTGATGCATTAAAACAATCTTTACCACGAACAATTCGGACGGATGGAAATATGAACCTTTATTATATATCTATGCTGAATAGCGAAGACTGCTTACATTATTTTATTCATCTCTGGGCTTCCTCTTCTGTAGTAGATTGAAATGCTGTTATGATTGCTGTTGGCTTCTAGAGGAGCCTCATTTATTGTGTATGCGTTGTTACAACAGAATAAATAACTTGCATTAATTTGGAATAAAAATAATTTGTACTGTTGTTACTTATTGCAGGTTAAAAAAACTCCATATCTCAGCACAAAAAAGCATACCACTTTGAAAGAGAGAAAATGAGAAACAGGTACAGATTGTGAGACCTTATTTATGGCGGCGAGTATGATAATATCGATTCCAAGAGGAATAAAGGTGTTCAGTTTGCCAAATCTTTATTGAAGAGATGACAATGCCAGTTTATGCGCCAAGCTTCTTGAACACTCCCATCAACCGCAGTGAAGCAGTTTGACAGATAAAAGCGTCACCTGACTCCCATGATAATATTGACTCAAAGTTTGGTCCCATTCCACCTTCTGTTGCTTGTCTTGCTGGATACACGTTTTGTGCTCCAAGACCAATTTGGGAGAACCTTTCTATGACTCTCTTGTCAGAAACAGGTAGTATATTCTTGAAAAATTATGTAACAAGAAAATCCCTGAATTTCGAATATCGGAAGATAGTTTGATATATGCATATATGGAAATCTGAGAGCTTGTCGAAAGCGGAGACCATCTTAATTAGGGTTTCGCACCATTCTGTCTAAAAAAAAGAGTTTTCTAGCTTGATGAACGCTAATCAGTCTCTATCTGAGATGCTTCCTCCCGGTACTCAAGGCCCTTTCGAGTAGTTATCAATGCTCCTGCAAGTCACAAGCAAAAATATCTGTTTGTATTGATGAATTTGGCCATTTGGAACTCGAGTTTAGGGATTTGAAGCCCTTCTCCTTGCCAAACGTCGTCTAATATATACATGTATATCGTTTGTTTTTCGCCCGCTGTGACCTTTAATTATCCAACCTTTTATATTTTGTATGGCAGCAGGAAGCTGTGATGTAACTAAGATGATGTTATGACCGCACGAACTAAATTGAAATTTCTAAAATTAGATCCATTCTCACGAGATACAACATGTGCAGAACAGTGTCTCTTCAAGAAACAGTCTTTCCAAATACTTCGCAAAGAGTTAATTGGTTATCTGCAATAGTATGGGAATATAAAGGTAGTTTGACCATCTATCGTAATGTTTTAGCTAGATTGGCAGAGATATTTATGTCAAGAGGGCTAAGGACGAAGATTCAAACTAGAACAATGATAAGGGGATTTTTTTGTATCTTTTTCTAATATGGGACAGGAAATGGTGACATTGTTATGTTCGATGCTTCTTGTCAGTGTTTTAGAAATTCCTCTCCCCATGAATAAGACCTATTTCGGAGGCATGAATTTAGGGCTTTACTGAACCTACGCCTTGGATATATACAATAGCTTTGGTTTTTTATTATTCTTATGGGTAAAGTAAAGGTTCCTTCAAATTGATTTATCCGAAGAAAGTTATCACAGAAATATTCCTGCATTTATTTTTATCTGATATTTGTTTTCTACTATAACCCCATTGGATAGTCCTATGAATCGTGGAATGAAGTTGGAAGTATTGTTCTTTTTTGCTGTATATTAAACTATATTTTTGTACAAAACTAGGAAAAATTAATATATTTCAAAAGACTATTATTGAGGTTTATATTTGAGAATGTTAATTACTTGGAACGGAGAAAGCTCATTCCTCGTTCTCACTGTATTTCAGCATTGAGTTCCAGTATTTCTGAAAAACTCAGCCTTACAGGCTTGTCCTATCAGCCATGTGCATGGAATATATTCTATGATACGTCCATATGCAGAGAAGATGATATTTTCGTTCCTTCATAGCAGCATTCGAGAGGACCTGATTTAATGATTGGTCTATCAAAAAGAAGTAACAGAACAGTAGACTTCAAGTCTAATATCAGGTTCTATGCACGTTTTGAGCTTTCCTGCACAAGAAGGCCTACTATTTATCTGGTTGGAATCTCGCTGAAATGTTACTGTTTTTTGGGAGTACGAGATAGTCGCTCCCTTGTCAAAGATGAAACAAAAAAGTCTCGTATTCCACTATCACAACAGTTGGACTTGAGGGCCTATGAGATTGTTTATCATTCAACTTATTGTTAGTACTAAATATACGAACTGACAAAGCAGTTTACAGATCATCAAAATAGGTACTGAATAATGGAGATTATTTGAAAATAATCATATAAATCTCCTTTTTCTATCTCTGCCATGCCCACTTGCACGGGGTTCCAGCAAAGACTGGCTACTATATGTTTTTTTACAACAAGTTTATAGGCGTTTTTGGGATCTTAAGCATTCAGTCTACTGGACTGAATCATAGCAAATGAGAATTTTATTCATTCGGAGTCCAAACGATTTCCACCAAGTTGGCCATTGAGTAATTGGTCGCAAGGCATATTAAGAGAACTATCACAAGACTGGAGAGGCAAATTTGGAATGGAAGTAGAAAAGCAAAGAAATATTGATCCAAAGTTAGATACCAACGCCATGCAAGTGGATAATACAAGAGGAGAACAGAATGCAGGTGCATCGAGTTCGATGAATTCCTGAGAGCTTTTCGTATACTTCTTTTATATAGAGAAAACGCAAAGGAGGCCATTCCTGACAATACATTTGTGGTACTTGAAATGCATTTGTGAACGAGTGTTAGTTTCTACAATGTGTGTTAATTGAATGCAACATCCAGGAAATAAATTCTCTCTGGAAATTAGAAGTTTCTGTCAACGCCACTAGTAAACTCTAAATAAAGAGTACAACAATGCTGAGGGCACATCCAGGATAACAAACTAACCTTTTTCCTCAGGAAAATTATCAATTTTGAAAAATCTTCCAGACGATTGACTATAGTGCATTTACACACACATAAAGCAAATAATATCAGGTTCTCTTGCTGTAGGAGATGGGAAGACAACGCTCAGTTTCTTTCTATATACCTGTGATGTAAACAGATGGTCACATTTAGCCAATCTATAGCGATACAATGAATATGTACTTGTCTATAGAAAATGTACAGTGGCAGGCAACTAACATAATAGTCTTGAAAATTGAGGATATTCTTCAAATTGCATACAAGTGGAAAGTAACAACAACAGGAAAAATAAAGTTCCACATCTCAGCAGAGAATATACTGCTTTGTATTCACTCATATCCGAAAAAAGTTGAATCTACAGAAACTTTTGGTTCAGTAGGAAGCTAGTAAACTACATCAAGTTGTCGCATAAGATTGTGCCAACACTGGGGAAACCCCTTTTGTCTTGATCAGTCTTTGACAAACTAGAGGCTATAAAACCCAACAATATCCTCCAGAGTCGAAAGTGTATACTAAGGCCACTCAGTATTTTTCCTATTTGCAACAACCAGGAAAAAAAGGAAACAAGACGAGTGTCCATAGCTGCAGAAAGCATTTTAGTTATTTGCTTTGACAACGTTCATACAAAGTACTTTCCAGACTTCAAAGAAAAAGAAATAAGGTTCGTTGACCTGTTTGAAATATGGACTTGATCGGTTGACTGAACAAGTGTCGACAAATTATAGGAAACCACTCATATCCAGAGGTCTTGTATGTTGTTTAAAGCATAGATATTTACTATTTGGTCAAATCCATCATCCGAAATAGTACGTCTCCAATGTCGAATATAACTTACTCCTCTATAGGTTTTTCAGACTTACTCTGGTATCTTTCAGAAGTGGTTTCCCATAAGAAGAAGGCCTTATAAGGATTGTGTAAATATCATAGAATACATTGATCCGCAACGAATTAATTTTCTGTTCTGGACAAAATGATCATAAATAATGGAATAGTATGGATAGTGATGACGAGAGAGTTAGTGATGAGGGTAAGTAATGGAGGAGAAGTGAGTGAGGAGAGAATGGAGAATATGCGGTATTCACTGGGGATGGATATTTTTGAAAAACTTAAACAAGGAAAGATTCCAAGTTTTGTTTTAATAGATAAAAGGTAATGCGTCATCATTTCCTTTTATTCATGGCGCGAATTCAACTGAAATAAATACGTTGACTTGCCCTAATGAAAGGCATGCTTGCTCTTTATTTACTGTTTTTGTTCGTTTCATCTGCATTTGCTTCAACAGTACAAAAATATGAGATTTTATGTCCTGAACACTCGTCACAATGTTCTGAAGCTCAGCTGTTCCACACACTGAGGGTAGGGATCATCAACCCGATGCCACTAGAGCAAAAACCAATCCTGGGTGTCATCAATATTCAGGCACTAGTGAAAATATCAAAATACTGGTTTATCGTAGGAAATATTGGTGAGGTTCAAATAGTCAGTATTCGATCTGGTGAGAAAGAATATGCAGCAACAATGGCAACAACGCTTCTAAACTCATACTTCAACCTATCTTATGCAATTCTAACAGGTACAGCTGGTTCACGTAACCCATACATTATACCAGGCGATGTAGTGGTCAGCGGCTTTGTTGTGGACAAGTCTAGTATTCATTATCATAATTCAGGAGCACAGACAGATTATACTGGTTTAGAAACTGTTTTGAACGCCAATCAAGCTGCAATATTGAACGATTCGTTGTGGATAACTGAGCAAGGAAGCTCTGTTACAAGTAATAACCTTTCCAAAAGCTTCGAAAAAGTTCTCAACTCGGCCAACTATAGCTATCTTAGTGCCATACCAGTTTCAAGTTTTTTGTTGAACACGAGCAAAAAACTTGACTTTAAAACTTTCCTAGGCAACATTTCTTTCTTCGCTGCAACAGGGATTGAAACGAAACATGAACAAATAGCTTCACGGGTTTGGTATGGAGTAATAGGTTCAGCAAACCAGTGGACAGAACCTTTAGGCTGGCAAGCTGCTCAAAACGCTTTATATCCAAGTGACGCCGGTGAAAACGAAGGTGCTGCTTTTGCTCTAACTAATCTTCATTTCGAAACTCCCTGTTTGGTAATTAGAGGAATATCTGACTCACCCTGGTTTCCTTCCGCATATGTCGGATCATTGGCAGCGGAAAGAGCGGCATCTGTTGGTTTATTCGTAGTCAAGCAACTTCAATCACAAGTACTCGAAGTTCCTTTGCGCAAACTGCAGTACACGAGCGACATAGGTGACTTGTCAGGTGAAAGTAACGCTGCTAGGCTGAACTACTTGGTAGCAAAAAGGGCATATTACAGTGTTCCGGAAGTGAGTAGGGTGGTCTATACGAGTACGTCAAAAGAGCAAGATTTGAACTTGACTAGTTTTTATGAAGACTATCATACCAATGCTTCTTTGCAGCTTTTAAGGATGCGGAGTGCATAAACTATGAAGGCAGTTGAGCAATAAAGAAATCTTTTGAAAATGTGTGGGTTTTCTTTCTTCCTTGAATAGAAAAAAGAACTAAAGCGGATAATATGAACTGCTTGATGAAGAAAATATTGTCAAACTCAAGAAAACATTTTCGATGAAAATTTCACTCATTCACTTGAAACCAAACCATAGGCATGATCACAGCTTTATTGCGATCATTTCAATTGCAAACGGTACATTTACAGTAAAATTCAAACTTATGATGGTAAAAGGAGGAAAACCTTCAAGGGCCTTATCTATAGTGGTATATCTCCGCCATTCAACCAGAACCTCGTCGTTATGGCGCAATAAATTATTTTGTTTGAACCCCTTTTGTCTTTATTTTTGTTTGATACGAAGTTGTAAGTGCTTACAATATAGTACCATATCACCTCAATCACTTAGTTTCTTCCATTTAACCCTTTCTTTGATGTGTTGAGATAATGTTTAAAAGCTGCATTGGCGTATTAGACAGATCCTCTGTCAAACAAAATAATAGCTCTTCAGAATGTAATTTTTCTCAAGTTGAGAAAGTTCAGAATGTTTGCTCGTCAAAGGAAGGTTGTAGATGGGATAGTTTTCTATTGAAATGAAGACATTGTTATAACTTTAAATAACAAAGACTTGTATAGCTTCGTTCATCTGATGAAGGAATGCCCAAATTTTCCATTTATAAGGTTTACTAGCAGAACTTTGAAAACCGCTTTGTTATTTCATTCTGCAGGAAAGTAGTTAAGAATACCAGTTCTAAAGATCAGTGCCAATTAGAATATTTCTACCATACATTTTGTTGTTCAAGCCTCCATGTTTCGCCTTGAATAGAAAATTCATAAGGCTCATACTATCGCTTCAAACAGAACAATCTGTAGAGCTTCTTTTGACTGAAATGGTTTGCACACCGACGTTATTCAGTTGTCATTGGTTGGTGATATTGTGTAAAATGGTTTACGACGCTTTTTAACTCTTGTGGTCTTTATAGACACTGGACCTTTAACTTGTGGTCTTCAGGAAGCAATTGAACTTTTGGGATTAGTTTATGCTGTTAGTTAGACTAGCGAGTTCAGGCAGTGATTATCGAATAAAAGTCAAAGCGCCGAGAATCACTACACAATCAACAACTCCAACATACCTTAGCTTCACTAAGAATATAATGGTATAATACAATTTGGACATTTTGACTGTGCTCTCATTTGTTGTTGTGAAGTCGCTGTCTGTATCAGTTTTTCAAGTATATTACTAGTTATAAGATCAGAAGCTGACGCTGAACCATGTCAAACGCTTGCAAAATAACTCCCTATTGTTAAATACTAATTGGATACACTTACATACCACTTTGGTTTACTGGATTTATCTGACATTTCTCTCTTGTCGTCATCCTTTCCAATCTATTCTCGCAACTAGAAAGGTATGTGTGAGTTGATTTTAGTGGACCGTGAGAAGATGTTCTGTGAGTGACGGAAAGCCTATATGAATTGCAACTCCCAGAAAGCTTTGCTATGGACCAATGTTTCGATATTGACTGGCTCGTTATCTGTTTTGTGCCACTCTTCTTCGGTAGCGGTAAGACAGCTTTTTGTGAAGATTATTTGAACTTTGTTTAGACAGAATAATGAGACTTGTCTGGTGAGTCCAACATATCCGAAAGAAGGAACTTTTGAATGGGCAGTCTATTATTCGCTGATATTGAGAGCCTGTATTCATATGGTAATCCCAGTAAGGAGTCGCGAAGAGACTTATAAAGTTGTTGACCTGTATGCCATCAATCTCATTTCAAGTGTACGAGGTATCTAAGCAGTCCATCTAACGAGTATCTTCCTATAGCCTTTAATAAAGTTGATGCTTTGAAAGGAAGGCTGAGTTAACTTTTTTGACCTTACCAGTGACTTTTTTTGCAATTACTCGAGACCTTTGTAAGCAGTTTAATATATTTTTTTATTGTAGTTGGCAAAAGTGAAGGTTTGAGCATACAGAGATATACTTGTTCTTTTTCAAAAGTAGAGCTCCAGTTCATTTCGCTATCTCCATTAGAACAACACAGTATTCAAGAACATCTTGAGAAGAGTCCCACACTTCCACCAGACAGACATTATGTGAGTGAAGTTTTATGTAATGAGAATTTTTCTACCGCAGAGTTAGCAGAGTCATTATTGGAATATACAGTTAGTGTTCCTGGTTTAATGACGTAAGCTATTTCTCTTCTTTTAGAATATGTAGGGAAAAAAGGCAGTTCTTGTATCTCAAGAGAGGAATGTTTGGCATTGTTGAAAGATAGACATGTACAACAGCTTTGTGTTTGACCTTATCTTTCACGCTTCGAAAATTTGAATGAAGAGCGAAGAATAATATTTGATATGCTCATATTGATGGCTTTGTATCACATTCCTTTTGATATTGGTGAATCGCTGGAATTGGAAACAAGTACAACGGATGAATCTATAAAGTTAGTACCCATATTTGATTTCGTGACCGATATGTGTTTGTATCGCAAGGAGTATATTAGAAAGGTATATCGGCAGCCAAGAAGTTCAGCTTATGAAGTATGGATTCCAAGGGTGAGTGGACAAATTGAAACTGAAATCAATCCGTCACCTTTGGAAAAGATACTTCTTGGAACACTTCGAATGCAGCCAGTTGAGTATTTTTATGATTCAAAGTGTCGCATTTTTGAAGGATTGGTTGCGACAAGGTTTTGGTCGATGTTTTCCAGTGGTCGAAAGGAAGATTTTTTTGAGAAACGTTCTTTCACAGTTACATCGATATGGAGTCAAATGAACTTGTCTTTTTCTTCCGACTTTGCTTTGCATTACATAAAATCTATTCGCTACACTGATGCACTACCAGGAACTGATAGAAAAACTTTGGCACCAATCAATGGAAACATATTGTAGATAAAGTCATTGAGTTTGAAAAATCTATGTCCCTGAATCTGAAACATCTCATGGTCCTGATATATTGTTTCAACTACACGGGAAGAATGGAAACAGTCGATTAGTTGTTGGAATTGCTTGTAAGGGTCGATGGATTACTCATGGAATAAGATGGAGTGACATTAAAAACGAAGCAGAAGAGTTCTTGGTGCCTCTTCATCGTCAGGCTTTATCAGAAAATGATTCTTTACATGGTATGCTTATTATCATCAGTACAAAGTTGGCTCCAAGTGTATCCAAGGTGTTGAATGACACAAATTGTATTTATTCTGCTGGGTCCATTTTTGATACAAGCTTTCAAGTTTTAAATAATTGTGAACTTGTTATTCTTTGCAAAGAGGACTTGGAACATATCTTTGGCGAACAAGTTCTGGATAGACTTGCCAATGCTTTTACTCTGTCTGATAATCCAGACTTGCGGGACATTGGTATTTCTACAATGAAGCAAATTGTGATGTCTTTGAGATAAAGCTCACTGTGCTTTTTTGATGCTCACTACTGATATATTAGTGAAGCACAAAGTTACTGTTGATAACAGTTAGCTTGATACTCTACAAGAATTGGATGCACTTGAGATTGCCATTGGATTTCATAGAGAGTGGCTTCGATAGGCGTTTTCTAGTTAGAGTATACTTCTTTGAAACGTAAATGTTATTAGTTAAAAAGCGATACCAATTATAAGCTCATTTAACGCTATACAGTTGACATATGATCAAACTGAAATGATTTTTCTTAAAGCAAGACTTTCAACGAAAATAGATGTGATATGGGTCAGGAAACAAAAACAATTAGTTTTATACAAAGATTCTCTGTTTCCAAGTTTTTGACGTAATGACTAGTACAAAACCGATTGTTGATTCTCAGACGCTTCACACTGGAAGAAGCAAATGCATTGCTGAAGACATTGGTGAAAGTAACAAATGATGGAAATAAGGGCTTGATGAAAGCACAAGTTTTACACTTTACCTTTGGTTTTAGGTGTGGAACATAGGAAGGGAAAGTAACCTTATCATTGCATTGATGATGACTTTTAAGTGGTGATCTTTAAAGGCGCAATGACGTGAGAAACCGAAAGAGACAATCGAAGAATCCGCATCTTTATTTTTTTTGCACGTCATTGGTTAACTTTTTAGAATATTTCTTTGGGTTTTTTTGGCTATACGCTTACTATGAGATTTTGGATATTTCTTCAACACTATGGGAGTTTTCTTTGTACAACTAACGTGTTGTGTTTGCTGTTAATGACTTGCAACGATGTACTTGTGAAGAAATGGCTGTAAACCGCAATGCCACATTAGTTCTCATACACGAAAGAATAAAGTTTTAAGCTTTATTGGTAAATGGTCCAATATGTTCTTTTCTTACTTTTGTATCTGAATGCATTTGATTGTGTTCATATCACCTACTTGTGTTGTAGTTTTTCAGCTCATTGAGTATTTTAAAGATATGAATGTCAATCTTGATCATGTCAGCTTATGTTTTGCTTGTGAAACTTTGCTCATTATTTTGTATCAGTTTTATATTTAAGCATATAAACATGGTATTATTGAGGTGATTTCTAAGATTACAACTTTTGTCCTTTGTATATGTAATCAACTCTGGAAAGAAACTTGGAAACCTCGGTGACATTGCCAAGTCTACTCAAGCGACTGTGGCTTTCAATGGGAGTTGTTTGTATTTAGAGCTTTTTATTTCTCACTTTTGACCATTGAAACCACTTGAAAAATGTCTTGGCGAGACTTTGTATCGATGAGCATTTCGAAGTATTTGCTGTGATATATTTTATTCTTTTACAGCTATCGAAAGCAAACAAGTAATACCTAACACAAAGTTTAAAGGCCATTTGCTGGGAACATTGACAATCATGACACTGTCATCTGCAAGAGACGAGGGAAATAGTGTTAAAAGGCACGATTCCTTTGATAGTGTAGACAAGGTAAACTCGAAAGTTGTTGTACCATGTTTCTTGGAGCACTTTTATAGGGCCATGTAATACACACTGAATACTATTGATCCTTTTGTTTTACTTTATTCCATGTTTACTATTACATGACATGTGGGTGCGTATCAGACATGGACTGTCTAGTCCACACCAGTAGAATGGTAGAGAGCATATATAATAACGATAATGGTGACAACGGTGAATGATAACTTTTCAATGTAAACTAAAACACCAAGTTTGTGCTTTTATATGCCACAATGACATGAGAATTTCCTTTCGTGTTTCTTTGTGTTGGATTCCAGTTGAATTTGCCAGTGTTCGAATATATTATGATACTGCACACTCTTTTATGATCTTTTTCAACTTGTTCATTCTTTTAAATTTTGAATTTTGTGTGAGTATATATACTAAAGCTGTTGAGGAAGCCTGCACAGAGTGGCCTGAAAATTGGTTGGCTGCCACCCAATGGGATGGGCCAAGAGAAGAAAATTTTGCCCAGTCGAAAACAGCTTGAGCTGCCTTTGTACGTTTCTGTGCTCGAAAAGGCCACCGGTCTCAAATAAACTTTTAAAAAGTACTATTACTTTTGCCTGTAGTTTTCTTCAACAATGGCAACTTTTTGCTCGCAAAACTGATTGACTTGAAATCAACGGGTCCTTGTTGATTCTATTTGACCAATTATACACAAAAGAGAATTTTGAACCTTGAGTCATTCCTTACAATTTTTCTTTACTTTAAGCAAAGTAGGTGAATCAAAGAATAACTAGTCCGTTTATGAACTTTGCTAGTCTCTCTCTGTACCAACAAAGGGCAGAGCATCTACTGGTCGCATACTAGTAGCTGATAAGGCTGCACTAGGTCTTTTCGTTTTTTCACAAGTTGTTTCAATGCCTTAACTCGGTTTGAATAAGAAAGTCTTTGACAAGTCAATAGTAATTTCACAAAGACTTGTGTCAGTCGACAACAAAAGTATCGATCCAACGGCAAAATTGTGTCTTGGCCAAGGGGAACAAATTTGATGGGATTGACACTACTCTCTGTTAGTGGATAAGCAGCCTCTACAATACCTTAACACTATAAAATATACAGAATGACTAGTTGAAAGACACACAACCAACAGTACTAAACACAATACAAGAGAACGAAATGAGTTTTCCCAAACTGAAAGTTGGAAACTTTGGAAGATCCACCAATGTGACAATTACACAGTACTTGAGGAGAAACTGAGTGAAAACGTATCAGTCGACACAGTAACAAAGCAGACAATAAGTTGAAAGATGTTGAGGATACTGAGCCTAACGTGAGCAGTGAGTAGGAAGTTTATGAGAACGAGGGAAACAACCCTTGAAAGGACAGCATTCACAAAGTAGCTAAAGGACAGTGGAATATAGAGGAAACAACATCTTTATAAGCACTAGACGAAGCTCTGTTTAATTTGAATGTTAGACTAGTCCAAGGGTTGCTGTTTCAAGTTACTACTGCAAGGTGAAAATCCAAAAGACAGGAAACCCCGATCAAACAGCACAGTGCAACACTATATAAGCGAAGAGGATACAGTTTTTATTACCATGAACAAAAGGCACCATTGTCAATTGGTAACTTTTTCCTCTGGGTTAAAACTAGCTTTGGTTTACTATGATTTGCCTTGTTATATTGTATTCTATTGGGTTGGATACAGTGATGGAGACCTTGAAAGTTTCACTGAGAGGCTCCTTAAGCACTTGTCGTTGAATAAATAAAGTTTATATGACATAGAAAACATGGCTTGATGTCATTAAGTCAACTTTGGGCGATTACTTGACATTATTGTTGAAAATTGAAAAGATTTGACAATGATAGTCAACTTATTCAACTTGAAAGATATGACTTTTGAATACTAGATTCGAAGAATGTTTGGGCTTTGTACATTAAAATCACCAGACTGTGATGAATATCAACAGAACCAACACTAAACACCGAATTTTTTACCCAATTGAACGAATGGCTGAAATTCTCCAAGTCCAGAGACCAAAGTTTTGGAAGAGTAAGGCACAAGGGAGAAGAGTACTCCACCACTGAAGAAGAATAGAACCCAAACTTTTACTCACTTTAACCCAGTAAAGAACCGTAGACTAACTAGGTAGAAAAGTTGAAGAAGCATTCTGAGGATTTACTTTGAGTAATGGAGTGTAAAGGTTTACAAAGGACAGGAGTCAAGAAGGACCTTTAAAAAGGACAGGTTCCAGACGTCAATGATTAATTAACAAAAGAATATAACTAAAGAAAGGTTTCTGCATATATAAAAGGGTTAAAAAGAGAGTCAGCAAACGTCTAATAATGCGACATAGCTACCTTGTAGGACCTTAGTTGCAGAGTATTTTAGAAAAGCATTTGGCGAAGCTTTTACAACTCGAATGTGAAAGGAAACCAAAAGAACCTGTTAGAAACGACCTTTGGAAAAAATTACGAACAAACGAAGCAAGTTGAAGAGTACTTGCAGAATAACGCATTTGGATCAAGTTGATTGCATCTTTAGAAAGGATAGGGTAACATTACTGGTCCTTCTTGTAAGAAGAAGGTCCAGTGACTTTTCCTAGGCATATATAACATGCAAATTTTTGTTCTATGTCGAGACAGCCTTGTTTGACGGCAGTTTATCTTGGTTTATTTGGTTTTAATAAGACAGTTGGAGTCGAAGGAAAAGGGTGTGTCACTGGCGTACGAGACAGGGCATGTTAATCTTGTTTTATTTATAAATAATAAAAGTTATATTAAGCGGAAAACAACTGTGCATTTTATCACTCCTTACCACAACTTGACACGAGAGCAGAATTTAAATTGATTAGTATGTATATGGAATTTCGTTCGTTGCTTGATTATATAAATTTAGAGATGAGACATTGGTCTACATTTGAATGTTGTTTCTGTGGTGACAACATTTACTAGTGCTTTCAAAAGTTGGTTGATATGGTTGACCCAATACGGCTGTCGAGAAACACCAACTTTCTCTAGCATTTACTGAACTGTGACAGCCAAATGTCTCTTGCTATTGATATATGAGGCAAGATATCCACACTTGTTTATCTTATGTTTTTGTAGGAGGCCTGCATTGTTTTGAACTTGATGATCCCATAAAAGATCTTTGGGTAATTTGAACAGTAAAGAATAGGATTGCAAGAAGCCAATGGTTAACTTGCTTTGTCAAAGATGTCTAGTATAGGATTATACTCTAATATGAGATTTTTGTTGTGTACTATTAAGAAAGCCTCTTTTCCTTTTGTATTGACTGTGCCTTCTTATATGGCAGTGTCTTTTTGAATCCAAGCTTTAATAGTATCTCAACTATTATTTCAATGGGATGATTTAGGATTATTTTTGTTCTGTATTTCCATTGCTTATTCCCATTCCGTGTTGATACTAAGAACACTACCTATGCCACTGTCACCATTTCAACATTTTGATAATTGGAAACAATTGATTCAAAGAGAAATTTATAGTGTATATGAAAGTATAAACAGTTTCATGAGACAGTCGACATCTCAAAATAGTAATACTAGAAGAGTCTAATTGAGACGGTTTATACTCAAGAAAACAAGAGGACCGTACTACGAGCAACTTGTATATGTTTAAGAATACTGTTTCAAAGCATACGATACTTGCAGGCTAAAAGGTAAGTGAAATTCAGCTAGTCTATCCACAAGAAGGAACGATTTAGGTTACATTCGAATGAGTTTTTCACTTGTCAATTGTTCATTAAGCTGTATTTTTGTTTTGAATATTTGCAATACTATTCTACCTATATCTTATGTTTATTCAGAAAGAACTACTCGTGATATTTGGTGGTGTTTCCATTAAATTCTACTGTTGACAATGCAGCTTTACTTTAATTGATAGTAGTTAAGACATCTTGAGACAGCAGTGACGTGACCTCAGTCATTGTGTACTAAGAAATCTACTGATGGTTGAATCATTCTTGAGATTTCTTGCTAAAATACCTGATCATAATTTCATTACTTTTGTCAGCAGGTATTATAGTGGCAAGTGATAACTTTTACACTTTGGCTTTGATAAGACAGACGACATGACGTTCCAAAAAAAATCAAAAGACATTGGAAATGATAACACAAAGAGACATGTGTAATCAATTAAACTAATTACTTGTGTATCATAATTTGTTTTTAGGTTCTGATGACTCTATTGTGTATTATTTGAATGTGAAACAATATAGTGAGAGCTTCCTTGCTGTTAGTTGACGTGTTGATGTACGACATTCAAAGAATATTACTAATGAGTGCCATTACCATTGGACTATGGATTCTTGTTCAATAAGAATAGTATAAAGAAACAAATAATTTTTTCAACAACAGAGAATGGCATAAAATTTGTAGTATAAGAAGAAAGGAGCCTTGTCACATTACTGTAACACTATTTTGAAATGTCTTGAGAATTGATTTGGAAGTTGGGCGATGATCTGAAACACTGATGCTTGTTGATTCATGAAACAGTTTCACTAGTACAGAAGCTAGAATCATTGGAGTTCACATGGAACATGAATATAGATATTGTTTTTTATGACCGCTTTGAAACATCTTTTATGAGCATTAGGATACTGTAAGTTGTAATTTAGAACTCTGAACCATATCTTTTGAGTAATTATTATGGTAGATTCAAATCCAACCTGGACAGACCACAACAAAGTGGACAGAGGATGCTTAGTCTACTTGTTACACAACTTTTTCGGTATCGGTTTTGAACGGCCTCATTGTTCTGTTTATCAGAAACAATTGAAGATTCATTGGTCCTAGTTATTAATATCCAATAATTGACTTTCTTTCTACTGACCTTTGTGTAACTTGTTCTTTAAACAATTTACATAGCGCTTTCTATCAATAAAGATGACTAAGCTGTTAATATGCAAACGAAGAAGCGAGTTAATAGATGATACTTTGCTTTCAGAAACAAGCCTTAAATGGATTATAATAACATTAACATGTAACTAAATAAAAGTTAGGATTATTTCCAAACGTCACAGAAGAGACGTTATCAGACCATAAGTATATTGTTCATTTCTTCTTACGACAAAATAGTTTGACTGTTTTGGAGTAATTTATAGCATAGAGCACTCCAAAAGCTGCTTGAAAGGAATGAACTGCGATTGTAGCAAAGTTGCTTTGAACAATACAAGTCAGAACACCATTGAGTTCTGTTGCAAAGTGTATATATCTGTTGTACGCTTAGAATTCTAGAATGTTTCATTTTGCTACCAGTGTTTATATGGAGTCAGAAAGGAACCTCTCTATATTACGAGAATCCTAACTTCAATGTTACTAAAAATAGTTACATCTGTAACCATCTTTTGCAAATACACGTAATACTAGTATATATTAATATTACCTTATTGTGATCAAATATCTTCAAAAGGCATAGAGAAACCAAATATTTAATGGAGAGGCTGTAGACAAGTAAGAATAGCTAACTGTAGACTGGGTACGGTGAAACTGCATTCATTGTGAATATGGCAACAAATTATGCCTTTAGCCTATTGTAACTTTCTTCAATACTCAAGCTATATGCTACTACTATTTGTGTAGATATCAACAACATTTTTCTTCACCATATTGTTAGTTGTGGTTGGTATTAACAGATATACCGCACGCTCAAATATGAAAAACATTGTGTTCTGAACTTCAATTGCAGAATCGAGACTAGTTCACAGTAAGAAACAATTGAGAAAGCATGTAGTGAGACTACACTACAAGGACACTTTAAAGGTATTCAAGCTCAATTAAGCATAGAGAGAGAGAGAAGAGACGAACGTCTCAAATAATATTATGTAGAGAAGAACAACCATATAAAAGCGTGTCGATAATATTTGTAGTTTATCACTCTAAAATATGTTTTCCAGCTTTATTATTTGTGTAACCATATCGCATGCTGACAAACGATACCGAAAGGTTCCAAGCACACTTATTCTCATTGTTGAATTACTTTTTGTCCACTTAGTTGAGCTGAGACGGATGTTAGGAAAATTATTTCT
>SDGA01000004.1:0-23719 GCA_006232345.1 Galdieria phlegrea
AAACTTTCAAATTTTCTTATCTACAGATGACTGAGATACTCGAAAGAAGATATTTTTAGATGACTATTCAGATGATTGTTTATGGCAAGATTGAATATTTTCTGTTGTTTGTCAATGTTGAAGATTGCAATGCCATATGGCTATAGTGCTGATTACTGGTGTACAGGTAAAGACTGGCAGCCACTGACTGGTTGCTTCGCTCTTGTTTCTACTTGAATGTTATTATGAAAGAATGTTCAAACAGTCCGACTTGAGCATCATAATATTCGTTTTTCACTGTCGAATGTCTGTTCCTTTGAATAGATCTTTATTCAGACCACTATTATTTTCCAAAATGTCAGTTCTCTTCGAACTAGAAATTTCAGATTAGAAATATTGTCTGAGTATCTTAAACAAACAACTGTTTTCAAGATGCCTCAAATTCAGGAAATTTTGCAAACAAGGAAAAGTATATCACAAACGAATTGCAACCAAGTAGTCCTTCTGTCCCAGTGGGTTTATCGAATATCTTTCTTTATAGAGTATCAGTCTTCTCAAGCTTGGTTATTTTTATACACTGAAATAATTCAATTTGGAATGAACCTTGGATATAGTTGACATTGTATAACAAGGCAAAAATTACTATAAAGTTATTTGAATATGACACTATGAAATGACAAATATCAAGGTATAATCGTGAATATTAACATCACCGTTGACAAAGAAACGTTACCATTAAGTTCTTCTTATTTATTCTTTGAGTACTCAATTAGCCAACCAATATACTAAGGGCTCATTAAATTGATTAAACAACCCACGCTGCTACATCACCATAATATAAAAGTGTGAATGTCTTGTTGCATATACAAATAAAGACAACAGGACTTTTGCCAAATGCGGAAACGTTGGGGATGATTGCTTCCTCAATAGAAGCATTTATTCAACCATATCAACCAATCTTTTAACGCATATAGTCAATGTTGACATGTTAGACATAACTATAAGATATAAGCCAAAGCCTCTTCTCTAAATTTATAAGATCTAATAAAGAAATGATATTTCATCAAAAAATTCTGTAAGGCTCGCCTACATTGGATAACTGTTGTCACTCAATTACTACAACTTTGATTGTCGTATAAATAAAACAATGTTAGTGTGGTTTACTCTCCCAACTCCGAAATTTCAGCCCTTTACAATTGAAGAGGGAGGGCCTTGCCTTTTGCATCGAGTGCTGAGTCTCTTGACCATTTATTAGAATCTGGTGGCTTGAATAATAATGACCCATCTGTTGTTTTTGAAATCTAGTATTCAAAAGTTGTACCTTCAAACCGAGTATACAAAATGACAATTCATTACCAAATCATTTCAGTTTTCAACAATAATATTGAGTAATTGTGTACCTGATTCTTTATATCAGAAAAATTTGAATCCGACAAACATTCAAAATAAACATCAAAAAAAGTAATTTTACTTTACCAGTGGCCAATAACAGGCACAAACTTGATGTTTATACACAACGTGGTTGGTTAGTCCATTGAATATACGCACCCTCATGTCATATAACGTCAACATTGAAGAGGAAAAAAAGGTTGAATAGTGTTGAGTGTGTGATTGATGGCTCCATAAAAGTACTCTTACAAACACTCTTTATCCATAGTGAGTGAAAATGCTGCTAAAAAGTCACAACAACTTGAGTACACCAAGAGTATCACTTGAGTTCCCAACTTTATTCCAGTGCTAAATACAAGTGTGAAGAACAAATCACAATATTCGAGCAGTATATTGTTTCCATACTTGTACAAGCATTGATGAAACAAAATAACCTCTAAAGTTTTACAAGCAAACCTTGTTAAACAGGTATAGATACCAAAACCAAAATCTCAATGGTATGGTTCTCATCACATCTTGCCAGGAAACCAATTATTTTGGAAACAATATCTTTGTGCTCTAATATCAGTTTTTCATGTGATGACTTTTCATTTTTTAGTACGATTTTTTTACACTTGAACATTTTACGTCGAAACTGTATTGTTATTTAGGATGGGCAGATCAAGAATGTCGGTCACTGAAACCAATGCCAGCAATGTGTCTTCATCGATTACTCTTGTTGTTTGATGTAACATGTTTGGATAAAATGCAGAAAAATTATCGCTACAGAGAAAATGCATTGCTGGCAATACCCACGCAAGTTAACTAAACCCCACACAGTACCTGATGTTCGGTATCGTTGTTACCTATAGTATTTTTCGTCAATTTCTTTCTGAAAGGTCATTTGCAAAATTGTGTATTAGAATAACGTAATATTAATATATACAAATTTTGCGTCTATTTGTTAACCATGGTGATTAACGGATGTAATCTTTGTAACACTCGAGGTTGAATATTGTATTGAAGATAGTTCCATTTTGAATCCATACAGAAACTGTAACAAAATGACACGTTCTGAATCCTTAGCACACATTAGATATATGTGTGTCGCAACAGAAATCAATCGAGTTATGACTTACTTGTTTGCAAGGCTACTTTGCTACAGTCGCATTTCATTCTTTTAACCAACCACTAAAGTTTTCTTTGCTGATAATTACTTTAAAACAATCAATGCATGCGTTGTCAGACCAAATAAAATATTTATCCTATGGCTTAATAACCTGTCCTCTTTGAAGTTCAGGAACACTGTCTACTTTTATGCACTTATCAGGTGTTGTTATAATACATACCATTTTAAAGCTTGGTTCTGAAGACCAATGTACAAGTCGGTCACTACCAGTTAAATGCTGGCTAATGTAAACTGTTTGATTTTAGCAAAAAGAACAAGCAAGTTTCCAACGACGAAATAAAGGCTTCTACCCTTGGAAAGTTATTTCTTTACTGAGATACATTGTAGCACAATACCCAACCCAATAGTTTTTGAGGCAACTTGTGTCAAAAAGAGAAATAATTTTCCTAATATCCGTCTCTGCTCAACAAAGATGACAAAAAATAATTCAACAATGAGAAATAAGTGTGCTGGAACCTTTCGGTATCGTTTGTCAGCATGCGATATGATTACACAAATAATAAAGCTGGAAAACATATAGTCCAGAGTGATAAACTACAAATATTATCGACACGCTTTTATATGGTTGTCTCTTCTACAGTAATATTATTTGAGACGTTCGTCTCTCTCTCTATATGCTTAATTGAGCTTGAATACCTTTAAAAGTGTCCTTGTAGTGTAGTCTCACTACATGCTTTCTATACTTGTCTCTTACTGCCAACTAGTCTCGATTCTGCAATTGAAGTTCAAAACACAATGTTTTTCATATTTGAGCGTGCGGTATATCTGTTAATACCAACCACAACTAAAAGTATGGTAAGAAAAATGTTGTTGATATCTACACAAATAGTAGTAGCATATAGCTTGAGTATTGAAGAAAAAAATTACAATAGGCTAAATGCATAATTTGTTGCCATGTTCACAATGAATGCAGTTTCACCGTACCCAGTCTACAGCTAGCTATTCTTACTTGTCTACAGCCTCTCCATTAAATATATGGTTTCTATATGCCTTTTGAAGATATTTGATCACAATAAGGTAATATTAATATGTACTAGTATTATGTGTATTTTAAAAAGATGGTTACCGATGTAACTATTTTTAGTAACATTGAAGTTAGAATTCTCGAAACATAGAAGGTTCTTTTCTGACTCCATATAAACACTAGTAGCAAAATGAAACATTTTAGAATTCTAAGCGTACAACAGATATATACACTTTGCAACAGAACTCAATGGTGTTTTGACTTGTATGTTTCAAAGCGACTTTGCTACAATCGCAGTTCATTCCTTTCAAGCCGCTTTTGGAATGCTCTATGCTATAAATTACTCCAAAACAGTCAAACTATTTGTCGTAAGAAGAAATGAACAATATATCTTATGGTCTGATAACGTCTCTTCTGTGACGTTTGGAAATAATCCTAACTTTTATTTAGTTACATGTTAATGTTAGAATATATCCAAATTAAGGCTTGTTTCTGAAAGCAAATATCATCTATTAACTCGCTTCTTCGTTTGCATATTAACAGCTTAGTCATCTTTTGATGGTAGAAGCACTATGTAATTGTTTTAAGAACAAGTTACACAAAGGTCAGTAGAAAGGAAGTCAATTATTAGCTATCAAGTACGACTAATGAATCTTCAATTGTTTCTGGTAGACAGAACAATGAGGTCGTTTAAAACCAATACAAAAAAAGTTGTGTAACAAGTAGACGTAAGCATTCTCTGTCCACTTTGTTGTGGTCTGTCCAGGTTGGATTTGAATCTATCAATAATAATTACGCAAAAGATATGGTTCAGAGTACTAAATTACAACTTACAGTATCCTAATCCTCATAAAAGATGTTTCAAAGCGGTCATAAAAAAAACAATATCTATATTCATGTTCCATCTGAACTTTAATGATTCTAGCTTCTATACTACTGAAACTCTTTCATGAATCAACACGCATCATTGTTTCAGATCATCGCCCAACTTCCAAATCAATCCTCAAGACATTCAAAATAGTTTTACAATAATATGAAAGCGCTCCTTTTTTCTTATACTACAAATTTTATGCCATTCTCTTGTTGTTGAAAAAATTATTTTGTTTCTTTATACTATTCTTATTGAACAAGAATCCATAGTCCAAAGGTAATGGCACTCATTAGTAATATTCTTTGAATGTCGTACATCAATACGTCAACTAACAGCAAGGAAGCTCTCACTATATTGTTTCACATTCCAAATAATACACAATAGAGTCATCAGAACGTAAAAACACAATTATGATTCACAAGTATAATTAGTTTAATTGATTACACATGTCTCTTTGTGTTATCTTTCCAATGTCTTTTGATCTTTTTTTGAAAGTCATATCGTCTGTCTTATTAAAGCCAAACTGAAAAGTTGCCACTTGCCAATATAAATACCTGCTGACAAAAGTAATGAAATTATGATCAGGTAATTTAACAAGAAATCTCAAGAATGGTTCAACCATCAGTAGATTTCTTAGTACACAATGACTGAGGTCACGTCAGTGCTGTCTCAAAGATGTCTTCAACTTCCTATCAATTAAAGTAAAGCTGCATTGTCAACAGTAGAATTTAATGGAAACACCACCAAATATCACGAATAGTTCTTTCTGAATAAAACATAAGATATAGGTAGAATAGTATTGCAAGAATTCAAAACAAAATACAGTTTAATGAACAATTGACAAGTAAAAGGACTCATCCTAGAATGTAACCTAAATCGTTCCTTCTTGTGGATAGACTAGCTGAATTTCATACTTTCTTTTAGTCTGCATGTATCCTTTGCTATGAAACAGTATTCTTGAACATATACACGTTGCTCGTAGTACTGTCATCTTATTTTCTTGAGCATAAACTGTCCAAATTAGACTCTTCTAGTATACTATTTTGAGATGTCGACTGTCTCATGAAACTGTTTATACTTTCATATACATTGTAAATTACTCCTTATGAATCAATTTTTTCCAATTAGCAAAATGTTGAAATGGTGACAGTGGCATATGTAGTGTTCTTAGTATCAATACGGATGGAATAAGCAATGGGAAACAGCAACAAAACGATAACTCTAAATCCATCCCATTGAAATAGTAGTTTATCTGTTATTAAAGCTTGGATTCAAAAGACATTGCCACATAAGAAGACACAGGTTAATACAAAAGGAAAAGAGGCTGTCTTAATAGTACACAAAAGATCATTCATATCAGAGTATAATCCTATACTAGACATCTTTGACAAAGCAAGTTCACCATTGGCATCTCCTAATCCTATTCTTTTACTGTTCAAATACCCAAAGATCCTTTTATGGGATCATAAAGTTATTCAAACAATACAGACTCCTACAAAAACATAATGTAAACAAGTGTGGATATCTTACCTCATATATCAATAAAAACAAGAGGACATTTGGCTGTCACGGTTCAGTAAATGCTAGAGAAAGTTGCGTTCTCGACAGCCGTGGTTGGTCAACCCATATCAACCAACTTTTGAAAGCATATAGTAAATGTTGTCACCACAGAAACAACCTTCAAATGTAGAACAACGTCTCATCTCTAAATTTATACAATCAAGCCAACGAACGAGATTCCATACACATACCAATCAAATTTAAATTCTGCTCTCGTGTCAAAGTTGTGGTAAGGAGTGATAAAATTGCACAGTTGTTTTCCGCAATTAATATAAATTTTATTATTTTATAAATAAAACAAGATTAACATCCTGTCTCGTACGCGAGTGAGACGCCCCTTTTCCTTCGACTCCAACTGTCTATATTAAAAAACAAATAAACCACAATAAACTGTCGTCAAACAAGGTTCATCGTAAAGTAGAACAAAGACTTGTGTACTCCATATCCTTTAGAAGAGTCACTCGACCCTTTTTTCTTCAACAACAATGACCAGTAATGTTGACTTATCGTTTCGTAAGATGCACTCCACTTGATCCAAGCACCTTCTTCTGTAACGTGCACTCCAACTTGTCTCTCTTCTTCTTCCTTTCCCTCCAAAAGGTTGGTTTCAAACGTCTTTTTAACAGCAAGTCACAAAAAGCTTCGTCAAATGCTTTTCTAAACTACTCTGCAACTATCGTTTCACGGTTACGCCAAGTTGCTTTGTCAGTTCACAGCAAACATAGTCTAACCCTTTGATATACACGAATAAATTTCGTCCTTTCTATTCCTTTGTTATGAACTCATTTGTTTCTAAATCCTGTCCTTATAAACGCTCCTTCTTCACTCTTGTCTTTGTACACTTTTACACTCAGCTACTCAAAGTAAACTCTCCAGAGTGTTCATCACCTTTACTCCCAAGTTATTCGGCAGTTATTTACTGTGTTAAAGTGAATAAAAGTTTGGGCTGTGTTTCTCTTCAAGTGGAGAGTGTACTCCTCACCTTTGTGCTTTACCCTTCCAAAACACTTTGCTCTAAATTGAAAGCCTTTGATTTGAACTTGAGGAAATTTCAGCCTTTCGATTGGATAGAACTATTAGTAATGTTGACTACTCATTACAATCTTGTGATTTTAAGAGTACAAGCCCATATTATTCTTGGAATCTAGTATTTCAAAACTCATATCTTTCAAGCTGAATATAAAAGATGACTATCGTTGTCAAATCTTTTCAATTTTTGAATAATGATATTGAGTAATCGCCAAGCAAAGTTGATTCAATTAACATCAAGTGCATGTTTTCTATGTCATATAAACTTTATTTATTACAATGAAGAGTGATTGAGAACCATTTCTTGAATTTTTCCAAGGTCTTCATCAGTATATATATCAACGTCAATGAATCTGATATAAACTGAACATCAACTCTTGAATTTGAGGTCAGCAGTTGCATATGATGAAAACTCCAAGCAAATAGAAAGTAGCTTCATCAAGCATTGCTCCATCGAATACTAATTAAGATATACCTGAAATCCAATTGTAAACCATTTAGATAAAATACAGTTTACTCGAATATTAGGAACTGAATTTCAAAAACTGAATTGATTCAGCCTATAATACACACTCAATCGCTCCTTCTGCTACATAGACTAGAAAAATTTCATACCGTCTTCTAAACTACAAGTATAGTTTTCTTTGAAATAATATTGCTGAACACATAAAAGTTGCTTGTAGTACGCTCTTCTCATTTTATTGAGTATGAACAGTCTACATTCGTCCTTCTGCCATATATTTTCAATTTCTTTTTAAAGTGCTTGTAAGCTGCCGAATGTCTTATGAAACTGTTTATGCTTTAATGGAATGGACAATGAGGAAACAGCAACCAGGCGATCATTCTAAATCTATCCCATTGATGGAGTTGAGTTTGTATCCAAACTTGGAGTTGATAGACAGTGCAAAAAGACAAGAGGCTGCCTAAATAGCTCACAACAAAATGACTCTTATTAAAAGATAATCCTATACTGGACATCTTTGACAAAGTAAAATCACAATTGGCTTATTCCAATCCTATTCTTCTACTGTTCAATTACCTAAAGGTCCTTTTATAGGATCATCAAACTAGTTAAATACTCTAGGCTCTTATAGAAACATAATATAAACAAATGTGGATGTCTTGCTGCATATAAGAGTAGAAACAACGAGACTTTCAGTTACCAAAGTTCAGAAAAAGTCGGCAAGAGTTACTTCCTCAACAGACCTTCATCTGGTCAACTCACACAAAGTAAATTTTGAAAGCACTTTGTAAATATTGACACGACAGAAACAATCTTCAAATATAAACCAACATCAATTCTTTAAATTTATATAATCAAGTCAAGGAAAGAAATTTCCATATATATACTACTCATTTAAATTCGGCTCTCGTGTCATAGTTGTTGTAAGGTGTGAAAACACGATATAGCTTTTGTCCCGTAACTAGCATACTTTTCAATATTGTATAAATAAAAAGACACTAACATCCTGTCTCGCGTGTTGCTTATTAATCTGAACGCCAAGCTGACACATCCTTTTCCTTCGACCCCAACCGTCTATAATAAAACCCAATAAGCCAAGATAAACTACAGTCAAACAAGGCTGTCTCGACATAGAACAAAAATTTGTGTGCTATATGTGCCTAGGAAAAGTCACTGGACCTTCTTCTTTAACAAGAATGACCAGTAATGTTACCCTATCCTTTCTTAAGATGCACTCCATTTGATTCAAATGTGTTGTTCTGCAAGTACTCTTCAACTTGCTTCGTTTGTTCGTAATTTTTTCCGAAGGGTCGTTTCTAACAGGTTCTTTTTGGTTTCCTTTTACATTCGAGTTGTAAAAAGCTTCGCCAAATGCTTTTCTAAAATACTCTGCAACTAAGGTCCTACAAGGTAGCTATGTCGCATTATTAGAAGTTTGCTGACTCTCTTTTTAACCCTTTTATATATGCAGAAACCTTTCTTTAGTTATATTCTTTTGTTAATTAACTCATTGACGTCTGAATTCTGTCTTTTTAAAGGTTCTTTCTTGACTCCTGTCCTTTGTAAACCTTTACACTCCATTACTCAAAGTAAATCCTGCAGAATGCTTCTTCAACTTTTCTACCTAGTTATTTTACGCTTCATTACTGTGTTAAAGTGAGTAAAAGTTTGGGTTCTGCTTTTCTTCAGGTGGTGGAGTAGTCTTCTCCCTTGTGCCTTACTCTTCCAAAACTTTGGGCTCTGGACTTGGGCGTAATTTCAGCCGTTCAATTGGGTAAAAATATTCGGTGTTAAAGTGTTGGCTCTGTTGACTACTCATCACAGTCTGGTGATTTTAATGACAAAAGGCCAAACGATTCTTCGAATCTAGTATTTAAAAGTCATATCTTTCAAGTTGATAAGGTGACTATCATTGTCAAATCTTTTCAATTTTCAACAATAATGTCGAGTAATCGCTTAAGTTGATTCAAGTGACATCAAGCACATGTTTATTATGTCACAAAAACTTTATTTATTCAACGATAATAAGGAACCTCTCAGTGAAACTTTCAAGGTCTCCATCACTGTATTCCAACCCAATAGAATGAAATATAACAAGGTAAACCATAATAAACCAAAGCTGGTTTTAACCCAGAGGAAAAAGTTACCATTGACAATGGTGCCTTTTGTTCAGTGGTAATAAAAACTGTATCCTCTTCTCTTATATAGTGTTGCACTGTGCTGTTTGATCCGGGGTTTCCTGTCTTCTGGACTTTTCACCTTGCAGTAGTAACTTGAAACAGCGACACTTGGACTAGTCTAACATTCAAATTAAACAGAGCTTCGTCAAGTGCTTATAAAGATGTTGTCTTCCTCTATATCCACTGTCCTTTAGCTACTTAGTGAATGTTGTCCTTTCAAGGGTTACTTCTCAACTCGTCGGTCTCATAAACCTTCCTATTCAAGTATCCAAGGTAACGGGTTCAATATCTTCAAACGTTCTCAACACGATTGTTTTGTATTCTGTCACAAAGTGAAAGTGACTGCACGTTTGTACTCTGTTTCTCCTCAAGTACTGTGTAATTGTCACATTGATGGTTCTTCCAAAGCTTCCCAACTTTCAGTTTGGGAAAACTCATTTCGTTCTCTTGTATTGAGTGGACTGTTGGTCGTGTATTTTTCAACTAATTCTGTATATTTCATAGTGTTAAGGTATGGTAGAGGCTGCTCATCCACTAATAAAGAGCAATATCAATCCCATCAAATTTGTTCACCTTGGCCAAGACACAATTTTGCCGTTGGAGCGATACTTTTGTCGACTGATACAACTCGTTGTGTTCACTACCACTTGAAATATTATTGACGTGTCAAAAACTTTCTCCTTCAAAACTCTTCAAGGTCATTAAAACAACTTGTTCGAAAACAAAAAGACCAGTGTAGCCTTATCAGCTACTAGTATGCGACCAGTAGATGCTCTGCCCTTTGTTGGTACAGAGAGAGACTAGCAAAGTTCATAAACGGACTAGTTATTCTTTGATTCACCTACTTTGCTTAAAGTAAAGAAAAATTGTAAGGAATAACTCAAGGTTCAAAATTCTCTTTTGTGTATACTTGGTCAAATAGAACCAAAAAGGACCCGTCGATCTTCAAGTCAATCAGTTTTGCGAGCAAAAAGTTGCCCATTTTGTTGAAGAAAGCCACAGGCAAAAGTAATAGTACTTCAAAGATTTATTTGAGACTGGTGGCCTTTTCGAGCACAGAAACATACAAAGGCAGCTCAAGCTGTTTTCGACTAGGCCAAATTGTCTTCTTCTTGGTCCCCATCCCATCCCATTGGGTGGCAGCCAACCAATTTTCAGGCCACCTGTGTGCAGGCTTCCTCAACAGCTTCAGTATATATACCTCACACAAAATTTTAAATTTTAAAAGAGTGAACAAGTTGAAAAAGATCATAAAAGAGTGTGCAGTATCATAATATAATTCGAACACTGGCAAATTCAACTGGAATCCGACACAAAGAAACACGAAAGGAACATTCTCATGTCACTTGTGGCAAATAAAAGGCACAAACTTGGTGTTTTAATTTACATTGAAAAGTTTTCATTCACCGTTGTCACCATTATCGTCATTATATATACTCTTTGCCATTTTTTAGTGATGGACTAGACTAGTCCATGTCTGATACGCACCCTCATGCCATGTATAGTCAACATGGAATAAAGTAAAACAAAAGGATCAATAGCTTTCAATGTGTGTTACATGGCTCCATAAAATTTCTCCAACAAACATGGTACAACCAAGTTTCGAGTTCATCTTGTCTACACTATCAAAGGAATCGTGTCTTTCAACACTATTTCCCTCGCCCCTTGCAGGTGACAATGTCATGATTGTCTATGAATTCCAGCAAATGACCTTTAAACTTTGTGTTAGGTATTACTTGTTTGCTTTCGATAGCTGTAAAAGAATAAAATATATCACAGCAAACACTTCGAAATGGTTAACGATACAAAGTCTCACCAAGACATTTTTCAAGTGGTTTCAATGGTCAAAAGTGAGAAATAAAAAGCTCTAAAATACAAACAACTCCTATTGAAATCCACAGTAGCTTGAGTAGACTTGGCAATGTCAACGAGGTTTCCAAGTTTCTTTCCAGAGTTGATTACATATATAAAGGAAAAAAGTTGTAATCTTAGAAATCACCTCAATAATGCCATGTTTATATGCTTAAATATAAAACTGATACAAAATAATGAGCAAAGTTTCACAAGCAAAACATAAGCTGACATGATCAAGATTGACATTCATATCTTTAAAATACTCAATGAGCTGAAAAACTACAACACAAGTAGGTGATATGAACACAATCAAATGCATTCAGATACAAAAGTAAGAAAAGAACATATTGGACCATTTACCAATAAAGCTTAAAACTTTATTCTTTCGTGTATGAGAACTAATGTGGCATTGCGGTTTACAGCCATTTCTTCACAAGTACATCGTTGCAAGTCATTAACAGCAAACACAACACGTTAGTTGTACAAAGAAAACTCCCATAGTGTTGAAGAAATATCCAAAATCTCATAGTAAGCGTATAGCCAAAAAAACCCAAAGAAATATTCTAAAAAGTTAACCAATGACGTGCAAAAAAAATAAAGATGCGGATTCTTCGATTGTCTCTTTCGGTTTCTCACGTCATTGCGCCTTTAAAGATCACCACTTAAAAGTCATCATCAATGCAATGATAAGGTTACTTTCCCTTCCTATGTTCCACACCTAAAACCAAAGGTAAAGTGTAAAACTTGTGCTTTCATCAAGCCCTTATTTCCATCATTTGTTACTTTCACCAATGTCTTCAGCAATGCATTTGCTTCTTCCAGTGTGAAGCGTCTGAGAATCAACAATCGGTTTTGTACTAGTCATTACGTCAAAAACTTGGAAACAGAGAATCTTTGTATAAAACTAATTGTTTTTGTTTCCTGACCCATATCACATCTATTTTCGTTGAAAGTCTTGCTTTAAGAAAAATCATTTCAGTTTGATCATATGTCAACTGTATAGCGTTAAATGAGCCGATAATTGGTATCGCTTTTTAACTAATAACATTTACGTTTCAAAGAAGAATATACTCTAACTAGAAAACGCCTATCGAAGCCACTATCTATGAAATCCAATGGCAATCTCAAGTGCGTCCAATTCTTGTAGAGTATCAAGCTAACTGATATCAACAGCAACTTTGTGCTTCACTAATATATCAGTAGTGAGCATCAAAAAAGCACAGTGAGCTTTATCTCAAAGACATCACAATTTGCTTCATTGTAGAAATACCAATGTCCTGTAAGTCTAGATTATCAGACAGAGTAAAAGCATTAGCAAGTCTATCCAGAACTTGTTCGCCAAAGATATGTTCCAAGTCCTCTTTGCAAAGAATAACAAGTTCACAATTATTTAAAACTTGAAAGCTTGTATCAACAATGAACCCAGCAGAATAAATACAATTTGTGTCATTCAACACCTTGGATACACTTGGAGCCAATTTTGTACTGATGATAATAAGCATACCATGTAAAGAATCATTTTCTGATAAAGCCTGGCGATGAAGAGGCACCAAGAACTCTTCTGCTTCCTTTTTAATGTCACTCCATCTTATTCCATGAGTAATCCATCGACCCTTACAAGCAATTCCAACAACTAATCGACTGTTTCCATTCTTCCCGTGTAGTTGAAACAATATATCAGGACCATGAGATGTTTCAGATTCAGGGATATAGATTTTTTCAAACTCAATGACTTTATCTACAATATGTTTCCATTGATTGGTGCCAAAAGTTTTTCTGTCAGTTCCTGATAGTGCATCAGTGTAGTGAATAGATTTTATGTAATGCAAAGCAAAGTCGGAAGAAAAAGACAAGTTCATTTGACTCCATATCGATGATAACTGTGAAAGAACGTTTCTCAAAAATATCTTCCATTCGACCACTGGAAAACATCAACCAAAACCTTGTTGCAACCAATCCTTCAAAAATGCGACACTTTGAATCATAAAAATACTCAACTGGCTGCATTCGAAGTGTTCCAAGAAGTATCTTTTCCAAAGGTGACGGATTGATTTCAGTTTCAATTTGTCCACTCACCCTTGGAATCCATACTTCATAAGCTGAACTTCTTGACTGCCGATATACCTTTCTAATACACTCCTTGCGATACAAACACATATCGGTCACTAAATCAAATATGGGTACTAACTTTATAGATTCATCCGTTGTACTTGTTTTCAATTCCAGCGAATCACCAATATCAAAAGGAATGTGATACAAAGCCATCAATATGAGCATATCAAATATTATTCTTCGCTCTTCATTCAAATTTTCGAAGCGTGAAAGATAAGGTAAAACACAAAGCTGTTGTACATGTCTATCTTTCAACAATGCCAAACATTCCTCTCTTGAGATACAAGAATTGCCTTTTTTTTCCTACATATTCTAAAAGAAGAGAAATAGCTGGCGCCATTAAACCAGGAATACCACCTGTATATTCCAATAATAACTCTGCTAACTGTGCGATAGAAAAATTCTCATTACATAAAACTTCACTCACATAACGTCTGTCTGGTGGAAGTGTGGGACTCTTCTCAAGATGTTTTTTGAATACTGTTTTGTTCTAATGGAGATAGTGAAATGAACTGGAGCTCTACTTTTGAAAAAGAACAAGTATATCTCTGTATGCTCAAACCTTCACTTTTGCCAACTACAATAAAAAATATATTGGCCTGCCCACAAAGTTTTCGAATAATTGCAAAAAAAGTCATTATAAGGTCGAACAACCCCACCAACAGTTCTAAGTTGAAAAGACACAGCCAATCTTCCAAAGTATCAACTTTATCAAACGCTATAACAAGATACTGGCTAGATGGAATGTCACGAAGTTGTGAAACTAGAGTATCTGGATAGACCGAAACTCTTCTATAGGCCTTTTCAGGGTCCGGCCTTGAAATTCCCATTTGATTGCATGCTCTCAATATTAGTAAATAATAGACTGACTAAGAGCAGGCAGTATTAACAGGCATCGTGGTATGTTTACCAGTCGTTGCACTGCTTGATGAAGTTTATCAAATAAATATTGAACGGGAATAGGCAATATTCTTTGTTGAAGTAAAAGACTTGAAGTTTCAACTGGCAAAGGCACTTTGTATTTCAAACTAGTTTATTCAAATAAATAAAAGACGTAATATTTTGGCACTCGATGTTTATTCAAGAGCTAGTGGTTTTGGGAAAGTATCCAACTACTCTTGCTTGATAGGCTTGGCTTGCTTTGCTTTCCACTTGTTAAAGACAAAATAGAAAAATTTTTGGTTTTTTTATTGTCACGCACCTCACAAGAGATGAGTTGGAAAATTTCAGTGTGAGATAACCTATCTTACATTCTGTAGAAGAGATCAACACTGAGGTCCTGTCTATTATGTAGTTTGTCAGTTTGGGAGCAGAGAAAACTAGGAAAGTATATATTTGGCAGCCGTCGTTAGGATGCCTTGTTCAAAATAACTTTGTTTAGAATGGAACAAGACAGTGAATCACTTGGAGTCGTCACCAGAGAATCTTCATATTGACGAGACTTGAAAAATTGAAAATTTTCTTCGATTCCGTATTGATATTTTTAGAGTTTAGGCAAGTTTATGTGTTCTTCTTACATGTAGCTCTCTTCTCCTGTTTATCGCTGCTGCTCAATATTATTCCTTTGAAAATAATTTTCAAAGTAGCATGGACACTTGTGCCAACATTATGAACCATTGGAAGATTATGAATTGGTTGAAAAGCAATCAAGAAATAAGAATGTCTGATACGAGAAAGACACCGCACTCTAGAGTCATTCGTGTAAAGGTATGATAAGCGTTGACTACAAATAATCATAGTATCTTTTTGAAAACTTGGTTTTATCCATGGAAAGATTCTGTGTAACTGACACTAGTTGGGTTCCATTGCATATGTATACTTCCAATTATTAGAAAATTAAAAAGTTGTTACTTTGAACGGAATAGTATGTCCTTTAACAAATGCAACTGTGCTCTTTTTCCTCTTTTCTAGTTACGACTTTACTTGCTCTAGTTATGCCTTTCAATAGACTTGAAAAAGGAAATAGCCTAGTAGATGTCTTGTGTACAATAAATAACTTTATATAATCAAGAAATTGAAGCTAACAACAATGAACCATTCTCTGTTGCTAATGAGACACTTTTCAAGTTCACCTATTGTTTCTGGTCATTCATGTTTATTTCGTCATTTTGTCTATGCCGTCTCTCTGCAAGTCAAACAAGAAAATATGGTACTACAAACGACATCGGTTGCAAGGTATTTTCGATTATTTTCAAGATGTACGACTGAGCAATAGTTTTTTGAATACAAAGTCCAATGCAGTAGTTCAACCTGAGAAATTCTAAATAGTCACATTTCTGTTTTCTCTTATTGAGTCCAAGCAAATGGATTACGATGCTACAGAAGTTTTCTTTATCGTTACTCAAATGTCAGTAGCCAAACAGAAATCTTTGTTATAAATTCAATCAACTACAGTCAGCACTATATGATCATATTATAGCCTCTCCAAGTTTACTCCTCACCATTGGTTTAGAGAAAGGTGGCATTTTTATAGAAAAGGTCTGACTGCGAATATGTAAGAAAGCTTAGTACGTTTTATCAATATCATTCACTCTGTTGTCAAATAATCAAGAAAACAGATGTTTAAAATTTCAAGACACCAATAAACCGAATTTGCTCTTGTGTTTAGTCTCTATACAGTCCTTCCATATCAAACCAACAATGGATTATTAGAAGAGTAATTGTGAAATCAACGATACCATCCATGTTCACGGACATTCATTCTTAAATAGTTAGCACCAAGTCCTGGAGTACATAATTAACAAATGCTGTTAGGAACATGTATTTGTCTCATTCAATGGAGAAAGATTTTCTACTCAGTTTCTGTATCTCACAAGGATGACATATACATATCGATGGTAATTTTGGTCACCATTAATCAATTCTTCAACATACGGTATTTAGTAAGAAAGAATATTGTTTCTAAACCCACAATTCTGTTTAAGCTATGTTAAACGTGACATTTTGGTGGCACTCTTCCCCTTTATACAAGAGATGGTCATGGGAATCAAGAGCAGTGTAATAGTGTAAACACCACCACAATGAATAACTGAAACTGGGTTAGCACGTCTCTTGAAATAGTTTTGTGAACAAATAAAGACAAATATAAAACAGTACACTTCTGTAGCATGTTTAAAACACTTTAATCAATGACTCTCCTGATATATTCAAGCTTCAGGCAAAGTCTGCAATAAAAACAATAACGGAAATAAAAGATTTCAAAAATCTAGTCTAATCATAATATCCAAAGTACCTCTATTTGAGTTTCTTGTCCGTGCCTCTATAATAGAAATTCCCTGGTATCTACTGCTCTTAGTAAGTCCGGAAGAGCAACAAATGTCATTCTCCAATTCTGCCTATTGTATATAGTGGTAGATAAAGTAAAAGGTTTTTTCTTTGTTAATAAATAAGGACGTTTCCTATTTCTATTGACTAGTTCTTAACCAACTTGAATGATGTAATGCATAGAACATTTCCAGTGTCATATAAGAATGTTGAAATAAGTATATGCTATCAAGGTTATTGGGTGTACAAAGTTATTTCAACTGCCACATGTTTCATGAACAAGTCCCTATCTATGTCGGATAGTAGTATTTGTAGGAATGGAGCAAGTTGATTTGAGTACTGTTCTTGAAATAGAGACTCCCAAAATGAGCAGTTCTGAAGTGTCTCGTATAGCACTTGTCGAGTGCATTGGAAAAGTTGTTGAAGTATCCAAACAAATATGTACTTGCTGCTTATAAATTATATTGAGCATGGGCAGCACATGTTGTGATGCTAAAAAACCACTCATTAAACATGGCGAGAACCATCATGGAAGATTCAAAAAAACAAGCAATAAGATGGCCCAATATATCTATATATATATAGATATATATATATAGATATAGATACAGATACAGATACAGTATTCATTACATTATTTCAAATTCAAGTATACTTTGCGTTGGATTTGTGCCGGTAAGGACAAGTCGCGTGATGGGATGGTTGGCGTTTGAAGAATTTGTGAGGGATAGTTATCAAAAAAAACACATAGTTTCAAACACTTTAGGCTACGCAATAACAAATATCGAATTTTCAGGGTATAATAGGCACAAAATAATTTCACAGCAACAAAAGTATTTTACTTCAACTTTTTCTTTGGACGAAGTTCATTGGAGTGCCCACACTTCTTCTTCCGACAGTTGTGTGCTCTTGGAGGCAACCTAGCATAACATCTTTCACCAATTAAATATAATAAACTCATGATATGCAATGCTTGTTTACTTACTTGCGGCACACCAGTTTATCACAATTATATTTTCGTGCAAGCGCTGCCAAAGTTGGTTCTATAATCCGCCTCGCAGTCTCAATACCAAGTGAAGGGTCGACTCCTTTTGAATATTATAATCTGATAGCGTTCTTCCGTCTTCTAACTGTTTCCCCGCAAAGATGAGTCTTTGCTGATCTGGAGGAATACCTTCCTTGTCCTGAATCTTGGACTTGACATTTTCTATGGTGTCAGAAGGTTCGACTTCCAATGTAATGGTTTTACCAGTTAAAGTTTTTACAAAAATTTGCATGTCTTGTTCTTTCTATCTGTCTTCAGTAAATTCGTCGGTCACCACGCCAACACAAAACACCCCACCCCAAAAGAAACCAATTCAACGCCGCCTATTTATTCTTTCAATACAACTTTCACTTTTCTTCAATGGCCTTTTAGACTCATTCGTATGGCTATTTGTATGTATCAATATGTATTTAAGCATACTTTCAAACCACTAATCTCTTTCGCTCCTCACCAGCAATACAATTACCTAAAAGCTTTTCCATAAGATGTTTCTTCTTCTGTTTCATCTCTCGAAGCAATATTCTCTCCACTTTCACCGCTTCAATCAAACTTTTTTGTTCTTCTCGACAAAGCTCAATACGACTCTTGTTTCGAGTGCTCAACTTGTTCAATTCATCTCCAACTTGTTTCCAACGAGTTAATAATCGACTACATTGTTGTTCTCGTTCTATACGCTCCATATAAGCTACCTAAATAAAAAATATTCAGTTTCATTCATATCATTAGCATTTCAATGGCACACAAGTACTTACTGCTGCTTCTACTGCTTCATTAGGATCCATCATCTCTAATACCAAACGATCATCAACCTGAAATAAATGAGCATGTCGTTGATATAATTCCGTTTCTTCTGCTTCCAATGCAATACTCAATTGTTCTGCATTCCCTTTTAAACCATTGCGAGCTAACCACTTCCATAAAGACCAAAGAGAGGCATTAGAAAATCGAAATCTATCTTTCCATACCATCTCAACACAATGCTCACGTACACCATCATAATGGATCATCATGCGAATAAAGAATTCTTCTACAAATTCCAAACAGGGAGCAACATTGTCAGACATAATGGTTCCTTTTCCTTGTTCATCATCTGAAACAATGTTACTTGTCGTGGTCTCTGTATAAAGTGGAAAATTAGAAATGGAGACTTTTGAATCATATGGTTTTGATAAAGATTTGGAGGTCTGACGTGTTCGTAACTTTCTAACAAGTCGTAAAATCTGATCTTCTACAGATACCACAATGGCAGGTTCATCATCATCTTTGGTCAACTTTTCTGCAAAAATATGTGCCAAATGAGAACGATGTGAAGAATTTCCAATTTTAGAAAATATTTTTCCTAACGATTCAATACAACGTGCTCGACTAGGAATATTTCCATCAAATTCTTCAATGGCTATCTGAGCTCTCCAATTCACCAAAGGAATTGCATGTTTCAAGACTCTCTGATAATAGTCTGTGGCACTATAAAGTCGAATAAATTCATCAGCATCCTTTGTACCATCTGGTAAGATAGCAATGTTCAAATCAATGCCTCGACGACTGGCAGGTTCAAGTAACTGATCAGCAGCTCGAATAGCAGCAGTATATCCAGCCATATCATTATCAAAGTTAAGTATAACTCTTTTTTGATTTGATAGTTTCGCAGCAATTTCAATTTGTCTTAAACTTAAGGAAGTTCCTAAAGATGCAGTGGCAAAATGGATACCTGCTTGATGCATTGTCAAAACATCAAAGTAACCTTCCACAATAACAACTTGATCAGGTTTATCTTCCATGAAAGCCAATTTATCAGCACCATATAAAACCTCACTTTTCTTAAATACTCTTGTTTCGGGTGAGTTTAAATATTTAGGACCAAAAGTTGAATGAGAGCCTTGTGTCATTCCCTGAATAGGGAAAGACTCGACCACCAAAGGCAATAACTTGACCATCATGATCTTTCAATGGAACAATGATGCGGTCTCGAAAAAGATCAAATAGACCTGAACCATATTTACTAGGTACACCCAAACCTGCTTCGATGATAACATCTGTGAATATCCCTTGTCCAATAAATAGCTTACAAGTTCGCAAGAACCTGAAGGTGCAAAAACCCAATTGAAACTGAGTAACAACTCATTTGAAAAACCTCTTTCTTGTAAATATCTTTTCGCTTCTATCGCTCTGTCAGAATTATCCTTGAAAAGATAATTGTGGAAGAAGTCTGCAGCAACAGACAAAACTTCCCTTATTTTCGTAGATTAGACCCTCTTTTTCGTTTTATACAAGTTGATATTTGTTCATTTGACAAGATGCTTCTTTCTGACCATTATTATTGCTACGTGCTGGTTGGACACGGTCATTGCTGAAGCAGCGGTTTTCTTCTCCTCTTGAATACTTTGTAATCTTCTCAATGCATCGACAAAACTCAGATGATATGCACGCATAACAAAAGCAAATCACGTCTCCTGAAGCACCACAAGCAAAACAATGAAATACTTTCTTTTGTGGATTGATAGAAAAGGAAGGATGGCGTCGTCATGAAAAGGGCAGTTTCCAATAAGACTCTCACCACTTGGTTTTAAAGAAGTAAAACTAGAAACAAGATCCACGAAATTGACTCGTTGTTTCATGTTATTGACCGTTCGTGGTCAATGCCAGAGCAAGTTGTCTTTTGAAATATTCCTTTGGGCTCTCTGAAGGGAAACCGTTGTATACTTGCCAAGTATTTTTGTATTTTAGTAGGAGTAAAAAGGAAAGCGGTTTCGTTTTCTATAGTCATTTGTATTGCGTTGTTCTTTGTTTACCAAAGTCACTCCACTAGAGACAAAGGCCCAAGTCATATGGTGTTCATCAATATGAGTAAAACCCATCAGCAGCATTATTATTTAATGAGAGTTGCTTGAGAAGACAAATATAAAGCAATTAAAGAAGATAAAGAACCACATAAACCATTAAATACAGAATCCTTCGAGTCATCTCTAAGAATATTAATGGCAACTATAATATCTAGAGAATGACGAACACAAAGCATACAAAGGTGCCATAGTCTTTCTTGAATACCATACTTATCCATTGGAATATTCAATTTTAGCAGCACGTTTTCAGAGCTACTATGGTGGACATTCTTATAATAAAGACAGGTTAGTTTCCAAAGCTGTCTCAAGTTCTCAATCAAGTGAAAACAAGCTCCTGATAATAAAACTGTGTTGCTCTCCTTCGGTAACTGTTTGTTTCACTTTTTCACCAGACCTGAACGATATAGCCAGGCAATGTTGTCAAATAAAAGTAAAAGAAGAAAGAAGAATCACATAATCGAATAAGAATATGAGATGTGTTATCTTCTAATTTGGGTTGGAAACGCAATTTGTTCCAGACCTGGATGGACTTGCCTAGACGTAATACCTGACGAGTAGAGGATAGTACTCTTGCCAATCTGTTCACACGTTTGAGCACTTCAGGACCTCCCCAGTCAGTACTATACCATAACTTGCAAATATATTGAATAGTTCTATAGACTTTGTCTGTTCTGTCGGCATCTGTCAAAAGCTTTGCACAACTTTCCATCTGCATGCTCCAACTAACTATTTTCTCTTGGACATTTCCAACAGCCAATAAAAGATGTGTTGCGATATGCTTTAAAAGAGTTTATTGACAAGAAGTGATTTGTTGATTACAACTTGTCACCAATATAAACACATATGGCTATTTCTTTTGTAAGTTTATACAACCTTGTTGCTTTGTTGTTTATCATCTGCTTTTTCATCATTGTCCTAGTCTTTGTGATAATTTAAATAGACTTTGTAGAATATGAGTTGGCAGAGTATGGTGTAACATTTTGGCAAGTCTATTCATAAAACTTGAGCTGTTTAGTATTTTTATATAAAAAACATTCTTTAGAGTAGCTTGAAGAAGCTTTCATACAGATGGAATGATCAACGAGGGATTGATGGAGACATGAATAATTATTCCTTTCAAGGCCTTTGGATTTGAGACCTATGGCAGTGTGGAAAGGCATCATCTTGGGATGTTTCGTGTTTATATTTTTGTTTTTAAACTTGCAACCCGTTCATAGCTTTGAGTTTTACCTAAAAAAAGACAGCAAAATGTGTTTTACAGAACAAATAGCTTCCAATACAAAGGTATAATTGGCGTTACAGAATCTTCAAGTCAAGTTTGACAAAAAATGTTCCAAGGTCAGTGGAGAATATGCAGTCACTGGAAGTGATGGTTCCATGGCAGTAGACTTTACGGTAAGAAAAAACTTTTTGTTCATGTTATGAAAGCAATGAAGAGGTGCATATATTTAGGTAATTGGCCCGGATAAACGGAATACTTTGCCAAAATGGGCATAGAGTCGGGTCGTTTTACTTTCAAAAACCCCAAAACACCAAATTTTAAACCTGAAGATGCTCAATATGCACAAGATGAACATTTTCCACCTGCTGTATACCATTTTTGTTTTGGTGCACGTTCACTACAAGACGCTGCTCCAGACTTGGCATAACCAACAACAAGCAACAATCGTAACAAGAAGAAGAGTCCTACTTAAAGTCGATGTATTGCCTACTTCAAGAGATTATGCAAGATTGGCAAAAGAGGAACATTTGAACTCATTAGAAGTTGCATTGAAAAGAATTGAAGATTGAAATTCGAGAGTTTTTCTAGAGAACTTGAATTCCTTAGTGCAAGAGAACAAACCATGAGAGATATTAATGAGGCAACCAACTCACGTGTTGTTTGGCTTGGCATCTTTAGTGTCATTGTGATGATAGTTGTTGGCGTATATGAAATGTACCACATGAAGAATTATTTTCGACAGAAGAAGCTGATTTAGACTCTTTGGGTCACAACAGGCAATAAACCAATTTTTTAAAGTAAGACCAAACCTATTTGAGATGACTGAAGAGGTAAACATCTCCAATTATACAATAATAATGTAAAAAACCATCACCTGGATGAAACTTGAGTTGTTTAAAGATGGTTTCATTGTCCATCAAATCTAAAGCATTGAATACATCAAAACCTTCTCTTTTGGCTAAAATCAAAGCATTGAACATTAACTTTTCCAAAGATATACTACTGGCAACATTATAAAAGGAATAAGCAGCTCTTAAATGTTTGTGTTTCTCATGTTTGATAATAGTAGAAGGAAGCTCATAAAAACTACACATATCCGTCACAGCACCTGATTCATTCCTTAATACATAGCAATAAATCACATGTCCTCTTGGAAGAAACCAATAAGAAAACTCGTCAAGGGAAAATTCGGCTGATAATTGAAACTTTTTCAAATAGTTTTGTAATAACTGATGGGTAGAACAATATCTTGATTGGTTAATGGAGATAATCCACTCACTGTGGTATCTGTAGGAAGAGCATAGAGCTTAATGGTACGACTCAAAGTCATTCGAGCTCCTAAACGAGAAAAGCCGACTTCAATAAGTTTCTTTGGATTCAGTGAACGATGATAATAACGACAACGAGCCACTGGCCGAGGAAGTAATACCTGCTGTATAAACTGCTTGAAATATACCTTTCAAGTTTACTCTTCTAGTTATTTTCTTTTAATCAGAACTGGTGTTAGACGCTTGCTTCTCAACTTTTATGTACACATAGAAAATTAAAATTCCGCCACTGACTTTCTATGCCCTCTAACAGATATCGTTGCAGGATAGCACTAATAAAACAACCAAACGTTTACTAGAAACTGTTCTAACACCAACATGCCATTCTTTTCTCCAACCCGGAGGTTTCAACGCCCAATAAAAAAAGCACCACTATAATCAAAGCGAAACATTGCGTCTTCTTCTACTAAGTTGGCATTCAATAATTCATAAAGTTCTGCAAGCTCTGATT
>SDGA01000040.1:0-91703 GCA_006232345.1 Galdieria phlegrea
CTTTGCCCATTGTTGATTCCACCAAGGACTGGAGAGTAGAGAAACTTTCCCAAAGTGCTCTTATCTTGTGGTTATTCTTCTGTTTACAGAATACCCAACGAGTAATACAATTCAAAAAGAAATTAGAATGTGACTTTAAAAGTTGTGAAGAAGCAATAGCAGTAGTTATCTGATTGCGACGTTTTCCTATCACTGCTGCCTTTGCAACTTGAGATAGATAATAAATGGAAATATTTTCTTGAGCATGAGCATCCTCTCTAAACCAAAACTTCACCATGGCACTAGCAACTTCCTCATAACCATGACTTTGTAACATAATACATATTTCTTTCATAAAAGATTCAGATTCTAAGCTTTCTTGTGGCGTATTCTTATCCCATTCGGAAGAAAGATAATTATCCAAACCATCATACAACTTACTTAAAAGAAAGAGCGGTTTGGCATCACTAGAGAAAAGTTTCAATCATCTAATAATGAAAGGTTTTAAATTATTTTTCCTTACGTCATTATCTTTTCTAATAGTCTCTTAATGACTTGACAATAACTAACATCTCGACGACCACATGTTCTTATCAATGCAACCACTCGAGCGTCATTCATTGTTGAGGCCACTCGACAACGTATGTGATTGCATTGATTCAAAAGATAGGGTCTTTCATCCAAATTGAATATATCTTCTCCTAATAGTTGATTGGGATAAAGAATAAAGTTCAATAAAAGTTCAGTAGTATAGAGAATAAGTTTCCGTTGACGATACGTTTCTTCTTTAGATAAGGAAGCATCTGATCGATAATTCTGTAACAAGTCAGTGATGAAAGATATCCATTCCAATTGACAACTATAGTCTCCAACCAAAGTGACTTGCATCATCGAGTTCATAATACTCGCAAAGGCATCTTCTGAAAATAGCCAATCTAATTCACTTTTCACCAAGGAAGACTGTCCTAGTTTGCGATATTCAACAAGACATACCATCACTTTTAAAGCATTTGTCAAATTGATATATCCAACATTCATAGCTTCTCGGAGAAACCGAAACAATAATGGAGAGCCTCCCTTGGAAATATGTGATATGCGTTGTAATAAACAACAAGTCAATGTATACTGTTCTTGAGACATAAGAATATCCGAACGTATTGAGTCATTCCTTCCATTATTGTAACGATAATTGTTATTCCGTGATTGATAAACTACCAGACAAAACTTCCAAGGAGGCAAGGAATGCGACCAAGCATAATCAATTGCTTGATAAAAGTTGCTAGCCATTTCCTCAACATTCATCTCTTTGAAAGATAATGACTTGTTGGTTTCTAGTGACTCTTTAGTCATACCAAGGTTGCCCTCATTCATCCATTCTTCCTCTCCAATTTCTCTGTTGAGACCTTCTTTGCCCACGGCCTTTCCATCTTCAAAAAAACTAGACCATTCTTCCAACCCACTTAACGCATCAGTCAACAAGTCTCCAAAGTTATCGTCCAACACAATATCGAAATCTGCATTCTGATTATTCAATTCTCCAAGTGCTTGTTCATAACTGGTAGCTTTATTATCTTTGGTATTTTCCATCCATGTGAGGTTTCTTCAATAGAGACATGCAAGTCCAAGCAATTGAAATTATTTTGTGTTGATGCAACGAGGTCCCTTTCAACTGGTTACTGGTGTGGTTCGTGGTTTAGGAGGTCGAAAAATACGAAGAAAGTTCCCAGATGTAGATGAAAAACATCCAAAAGGGAAGTTTTTTCAAGAATCTAAAACCAAAAGATTTGGTATTCGTACTAGACGTTCAGGTTTTCTCATTCAGTGGAGTAAAGTACCAGATATAGTCGTTCCTGATTTGAGTGGTTTTGAACTCAAGCCATATGTATCGGAAAAGACACCTAAAATATCTATACCACCATTAAATGCTTCACTAAAAGTGATGTTTCTGAGGTAAGTGGAATAATCAATGGAAAAGGAGGCTGGTGATGATGATCATAATACTGTTTTTCTTCTTACCCCTAATGAGAAAACGATGCCAATGATTTCACACATATAACAACTGAAGCCGATGTTTTCTTGTGGTTTTGTTTGTTCTTTTCTTATTCTTGTTTGATGGTCTCTGTTATAGGTTGACTCGACAAGTTGACATGTTGCATCTTGCTAGAATAATCAAATGTAGTGTATGATGATGTATGTTGGAATAATTTGGTTTTGTAAATGAAATAAACAACAAGGAGCAACATTGTTGTTCCTGATATTGATATCTCTACAAGTTGACAAGCGATGCCGAATGGTGTTTGATTGGGTAAAAGCAGTATGACCACGACTGGGTTGGAAACACCAACTGGAAACACATGGCACTTGGAGTCTGGAAAACAACTATTTTAGATAGACATACAACAGAACAGTACAAAAACATGAATAATAAAAGTAGTGGAGAACCATCTCAATTTGGGATGACCAGAATGAATTGACAAGTTCTACGCAGCGACAGATGAAGAGCAGGACAGCCAGGCTGCAACAAGAAGTACAACAAAAACAGACGGCTGTCTGTTCAGAGACTTGGGAGTAACTATTGAAATAATTGCTTGCAACGGGAAAGAATCAGAAACTGTCCATGAGATGGTTACAGGCATGGAAGAAACACCAAAGTTTCCAAATGAACACTATGGAAATAGGATGAACCAGCTTGATGGCTTGAATACAACACAGCAGAAGAACAATCATACTGTGGACCATTTCAAAAGACCAAGAAAAGTGGCAATCTATGAAACACTGCATGACAGCGCCTGACAATGAAGCAATTAAGAGAACCCATGTTGGTGAAGATCCTCATCGTTTTGTATTATTTCCTATTCGTTATCAACAACTGTGGGAAATGTACAAACGTGCAGAGGCAAGTTTTTGGACAGTTGAAGAAGTCGATCTTTCTCAGGACCTAAGAGACTGGAATTCCTTAAATAGCTCTGAACAGCACTTCATTTCGCATGTTTTGGCGTTTTTTGCAGCTTCAGATGGTATTGTGAATGAGAATTTGGCAGCGAGATTCAGCACTGAAGTACAAATACCAGAAGCTCGTTGCTTTTATGGTTTTCAAATAGCGATGGAAAACGTACATTCCGAAATGTATGCATTATTAATAGATACCTATGTACGAGACATGAAAGAAAAGCAACGATTATTTTTAGCCATTGAAAACTTACCTTGTGTTAAGAAAAAGGGCAGATTGGTCTCTCAAATGGATTCGTTCCTCTGTCAGTTTTGCAGAAAGGCTTGTAGCATTTACAGCGGTTGAAGGGATTTTCTTTTCAGGTTCTTTTTGTTCCATTTTTTTGGTTAAAGAAAAGAGGATTAATGCCAGGTCTTACCTTTTCTAATGAACTTATTTCTCGTGATGAAGGTTTACATTGTGAATTTGCTTGTCTTTTGTATAGTCTTTTGCAGTACAAATTATCAGAGGAACGAGCTTTGGAAATTATTAAGGATGCCGTGACCCATGAAAAAGAGTTTATTATAGATGCTTTACCAGTGGCATTGATTGGAATGAATGCTTCATTAATGTCACAATATATTGAATATTGTGCTGACCGACTATTAAAGGCTCTAGGCTATTCTTCCTATTACAAGGCTTGCAATCCATTTGACTGGATGGAGTTGATATCCTTGGAAGGGAAGACCAATTTTTTTGAAAGAAGAGTAGGGGAATACCAAATGGCAGGGTCATGGCCAAAAAAGAAGACCAAGTATTCCGAACAGACGTGGATTTCTAAAAGTCTGTAGATATTTGTTGTTGTTTAGGCAGATGGACACAATAAAACCTGTTAGTTTCCTACACAACTTGATATTTATTAGCTGAGGATAGAGGACTCCCATAAGATGGGACACGAGCAAATGTGTTGGGGATTTGCATTTTTCCTTCCAAAAGCTACTAGATTCTTCTGTTTTGGCGCCTAAATTGTAGTTTCGGTGGACGCTGTTTGGGTTGGACGGGTACGCAAATAAACAACTGATGAGGTAAGTTAGTGGACCTCACCATAAAGTCAGTTGCTCAAGTTAATATTGAATGAATAGTCATATTCCTGATTTTACTGGGCACAGCGAAAGGACAAACTGTTTCTTACTATTGATGTCCCCAACGTTGACAAGAACACAGCTGCCATCCAGTTGAAGGGTGATGGCTACCTGGACTTTAAAGCTAGAGGGGGAGAACTACACGAACAAGCAGACTATGAACTTCATTTGGAACTGTTGCACCCCATAAAAGCAGAGGTAAGGAAGCTAATTATGGAAAGGTAGAGAGATCACTGATAGGGTTGGAAAAAAGGAATCCAAATACCATATCACTGCTAGAAATGTTCAATTTGTGATTATGAAAAAGGAAACGGGTGCATATTGGGAGCGTTTGTTGAAGCAACCAGGGAAGAATGTTCACTGTAAAGTGGACTGGGAACACTGGAAAGATGAAGACTCCGAAGATGAATTCGACTTTGGTAGGGTTTAAAAAAATTTCTTGTATTTTTTTGCTCATTGCACTTGTTCAAGGTTCTGCGTGGGACTCGAAAGATATGGCCGATCTTGATTTTGGTTCGGAGAAAGAAAGCAGTAGTGATGAAGGTTGGTTGTCTAGAATTAGCTGATTGACCGAGTTTAACTATTTTTTTTGCTCAGGAAGTCTAGAAGATACAGAGGATGCAATACGTTCGAAAGAAAATCATGAAGACAGCAAATAATGTTGGAAAATCCATTGAATGGAAACACAAAAAAGAGCGATAAATTACGAGAATGGCTAGAAAGATACCGCATAAAACCCATGCTGTTTGTTTTAGGTTCCAAAAGAAACAAAGATAAAGAGAAACAAGTTTTATGTCGGCAAAGAAACCAAACAAAAGTTGCAGTCGGTTGTTAAGAGAGAGGTAATGATCGAAAATGCGTTAATTGTTCAATCACTCCTTGATGCGTTAACAACATGTGATGCACAAAGCCTCCAACTGCCAACATGGCCAAACGCCCATTCTTAATTTCTGCCAATTGATAGCGTTTTCGAGCTTCGGGATTCTTTCCTAATCCCAATGGATCAAAGCCTTGTGCTTTCCTTTAATCTTGTTGCTTATTTTTAATCAACATTTTCTTACCAAAGTCACCTGGTTTTCTATTCGGATCAGAAAACATATCCAAGGGTGTCATTTTACCCTTGTTTGTAATGAATTCCAATAATCCAATGAAAGGAATATTTGCCAAAGAGCACCTTTTGGTACTTGGAAAAACGCATCGACTGCAACCTTGTTAGAAAATACTTGTCCCGGTAAATGAATAAATTCTTGAACAATGAATCCCAAAGCAGCAAGCATGCATATGCGACCATGTTTTATTTCTGATTCACGCAACCACTGAATATCCACCAAGTCGGAAATGTAGAGTGGGTCAAATCTACCAATAGATTATAAACACAACTGTAGTGATAAAAGCTTTCACCAACCCAACGTCTCCTGGAGCTTTACCATCCAGGTTTTTTGGCCTTTCCAGAAAAGGGACAGAAACTGATTTTGTTTGAGCCACTACATATAGTGCTCCGTTATGACTAGAACAGGTTGCTATTTGTTTATGTCGTATACTGTTATTGCACAACTTGTTGTAACTAGGTATATGAGATGGAAGTGTTATAAAGGTAGTGGAACGAAACGATAAGCAGGCAACCATTTTCAATATCAATAGAGCCAACTGAATAGAAAATAATTACCACAAAGAACGACTGTCAGAAAAGGAAACAGTGAAACGTTTGTTATCCCCTGGGGGGAGGTTGCAAGAGATCCAAACAACAGGAATGAATGAAAGAAAATGGCCACAAAAGAAGCAATGTAAAACATGACGTGTGCTAACAAATGAGAAAAGAAACTCAAAAGACTGTTGTTTGTCCATTTATCTATCTGTGTGTATTTTGTTCTTAAAAGTTAATATTACTCTCTTGCCTCTTTCTCTCTCGAGATAGTTTCAATTGTATAGCATAATATCACTATCAGGACTTGCTATACAAGTCAAGTCTCTCTATAAATATGGCCAAGCACCATTTAGAATACAGAAACAACCATAAGAACAAGCAAGACACCAAAAACAGATATAACTGCGCTCAAGCACCTCGTGGCATTACCTCATAGTCACGAATTTGATACAAGTATAATGCATCTGAAGGGTGATCACGTTCACCTTCCTCAAATGTATAGGAAGATGCGATAGCTAAGCAAGTTCCATCGCTATGAAAACTCAATGAAGATATACTAGATGGATAACGATCCAATTGAGTAATTCGTTTCTTCGAGACAGCATCCCAAATATTAACAATACCATCTGCACCACCAGTTGCAAAAGTGCCATAAATAGGATGAAATTCGATAGCATTGACTGGAAAACAAGATCAGCACCATCTGGACCAGCAGCACTTTGTCGATGGCATTTGAATGAAAAACCTGAGTCTTCATTCTTCTTCTCAGATATTGTTGACTCCAAGTTATGATTCTCAGATATAGGCAATGGATTAATAGCTACACGTCCTTCCGTAGATCCTACTGCAAAGCGCTTACCATCCAAAGAACATGCAATACTTCGAATTTGGTGCTTAATTGGTGAATCCTGAACACTCCAAGGGCGTTCCATCCTTCTCAAGTCAAAAAATTCAAGTTTCTTCTTACTCGTACCAACAATACTTGTATAATGATAAGTTGTCATGGCAAACACTTTTCCAGAAACAGGAACAGAAAAACTGCTTTGTTCTGAAGGTGTCCTAACATCCCAACCTTTTATCGAACAGTCCCAACTTCCAGTAATAACTAAAGAAATGTCTGACGCATATTGTGTACAGCGAACTCCCAAGTCATGTTTGCCAACAATTCTTCCACTAGCTGGTAACGTCTGTACAATTGTTAGTCACAACAGTATCAAAAATTTGAAAAGATTGTATAGCATACCGAGTTCAAATTATATAATAAAACTTGTCCACTTGTATTTGCAGTAACTATATCATATTCATTGACCCAACAGCAATCTAGTAAAGGTGGGTGTTCTTGCGCCTTTCCATATTCTACTCGTAAAGTACCACTTGCAGTTTCATATACTGATAAACTACCAGCCCAAGTGGAAGCCGCAAGAAGAGAAGTTGAAGCATTGGTACCAAAACATATTTTGGATATTCCATCAGAAGGAGGTGGATATAACTCTGTTCTGCTCATAAGGTTGGACACTGCCTGCAATCCAACAATTCTCAAAACATTTTCATTCTTTGTGTGCCATGCTGTTGCTGTGAACACCACTGCTTTGATGATGACTAACACTAAACGCATTGTTTTTATTCATCCTGATATGGGTATTGGTGGTGCAGAAAGACTAATTGTAGATACTGCAATAGCAACTTTACAAAACGGATATGATACCAAGATTTATACCGCATTTTGGGACCGCAACCGTTGCTTCCAAGAAACGAAGGATGGGACAATACCCATAGTAAGACCTTTTACTTTTGTACCAAGAACAATTCTTGGCAAGTTTCAAGCAATCTGTGCAAATTTACGTTGCCTTATTTTAACTTGTTGGATGTTGTTTTATGAAAGTCCTCATGTCGTTGTGGTTGATGCTGTTTCGTCCCCTCTTATTTTGTTGAAACTGTTTGGAATTCCTTCACTCTTTTATTGTCATTTTCCTGATCAATTGCTAGCCATAAGAGAAAATAGAAGTTTATTTTACTCTTTTTATCGCTATTTGATGGATTGGATAGAAGAACACACTTTGCTGTTTGCGGACACTATCGTTGTCAATAGTCAATTTACTGCTACAATATTCCAAGAAACGTTTCCAGCGATAGCAAAGAAACATCAGTTGTCGGTATTATATCCTTATATTGCTATACCATCAGAGGAAAGTGTGCAATCTGATGACAAAATAACTATTCTTTCAATTAATAGGTTTGAAAGAAAGAAACACGTAGAACTGTTGATTCAAGCGTTGGCTTATATTCGGGATAATCAGTTGGTTTCACAGGAAAAATGGAATGCTATATTTTTGGTAATTGTGGGAGGTTATGATAGTCGCCTTGTAGAAAACGTGACATGTTTATTGGAATGGCAACATCTTGCTGAAGTACTTGGTCTTTCACATTGTACACACTTTTTGACAAATGCTACAGACAAAGAGAGACAAACATTGCTTGGCCGCTGTAGAATGGTTGTTTATACTCCAATGAACGAACACTTTGGAATTGTTCCATTGGAAGCCATGGCAATGAAGAAGCCAGTGATTGCTTGTAATACTGGTGGTCCAAGGGAGACGATTGTTCATGGAGAAACAGGATTTCTTTGTGAAGATGCGCCAAAAGTAAGAAATTCGCATTATAAACAACATGATTGGTAGTGACTATGTTGATGATGAAGGATTTTGCTATTGCTATTGCCAAGTTGATAGATGATGAGGCATTGGCTGTGAAAATGGGAGAACGTGGTTTACAACGAGTGAAAGAGACGTTTTCAAAAAAACATTTTGCCGATCAACTCGGAAATATACTTAATCAATTAGGTACAAATAATGGAAGGAAGAAACAGTAGCATATTCACTTGACAAATTTATTACACTTATATCATGAAAAAACAATGTCACTATTAATATTTGCAAACTTTTATACTACTATAGTTGCATAGGCGGTTTCAAAGTCTGCTTCTCCTGGAGGTTTTCGAACAGTAGCGTGAGCCAAAGAGATAAGACCTACAACTGCTACAAGTGAAGTAAAGGTTGCTCCTGCACCTGTCAAACCCAGTAAAATTAAAGAAACCACTAAGAGAAATATAGACTTTGCTCTATTATCAAGTTGTAGGCTTCCTATGGTAAACGACTCTGCATGAAATACAAAAAGGTAAAGATACGTAGCGAAGATACTAAGTAAACCTAAAATGGCAAAAGGACTCACAAGACTAGTCCATATCAAATCCTCAGTTAATATGTAACGACGACCAAGGTAAGGACAACGTGACTTACACTGTAATTCCACTGAGAACCAATAGGATGGCTACATAGTTATATCCATAGTGCGCTATATTTTGTTGCAATCTTTCGCGTAATTCAGAAAAAGGAGGCAAGTTCATCTTTGAGGATGGTTTTTAACAACAGCTGAACGTTTTCAGTGGGTATAAGACTTACCTGTGACGTGTTAAGGAAGTCGCTCCAGGGCTGTGACTTGCTCCATACTTGAAACACGCGTTCTTTAATTTCCGCACTTGTGGGAAATCTACCACTAATAAAGTTCATAACCGTGTTTCCAGTGTTTTCTGCAGGAGCAGAAAACTTGTAGGTTGTTGTTCTTGAGGAAGGGAACGCGTTTCCACAAATTCCGCCATTTCTTTTTTCTTTCCACTTCTTCCCCAATGACCTTATGTCAGTCAATACATGCGATACGATGCTTCCCATCTGAATGATTAACTTTTCAGGCTTGCGTTTTATTAGCATTCACAAGTATCTGTGTATTTAACATAAAAACTACAGACGCTCCGGTAACTTTTCTGAATCCTTAAAGCTGCCTCCTTCTGGAAATACCTCCCATGGACTGGTATAGTCAAAAGCTCGATATTCTTGAGTAATTTCCACCGGTTCAGTTACAACCCGCTTCTCGGTATCATCATATCGAACTTCCACATAGCCACTTAAGGGAAAATCTTTCCTTAACGGATGACCCTCAAACCCATAATCGGTTAAGATACGCCTCAAATCTGGATGGTTATAAAAGAACACTCCAAATAGATCCCATACTTCTCGCTCTGGCCAATTAGCGCCCTTAAATAAACAAGTTGCTGATTCAATGGGTGTAACCTCGTCTACATGAGTTTGTACACGAATCCTTGCATTATACTTCAAAGACAAAAGGTTATAGACAATGCGAAAACGCTGTGCCTTTTGCGGAAAATCTGCAGCAGTACAGTCAGTAAAACAATTATATAAACAAGAAGTATGATCCCTCAGAAAATGCAATACAGGCACCGTTTTGTCTGGTGGAACTTCCAATACTATTTCTCCACCACCGTGGGTTGTATCGTGACCTTTATGAATGTAAGCTGTTGTGATGCCTGCAGGAATCATCTCAATAAGAGACGCTAGAAATTTCTTTTGTTGTGTGAGAAGAGGATTCTCATCTGATTGGCTGGACTTGCCAGCGCTGCAAAAGGATTGCTTGTTCAACAAAGATGTAGATTCAAAAATCCTGTTGCTGTTTTTCAACTGGTTCTGAAATGCTTCAAAAGAGAACCGTGGCCCTTTGCTATGACGAAGGCCACTCCATACAACTCTCAATGTTTCCTTGCAAAACATATGGTCACTTGTCCTTCCCCAACACGTTCCTTGCCCAAAAAGCTTTCCCTCCTCACTCTATCCAAAGCGCGTGGGTTTAATAGTCACAATTGACCTCCTTGATAAGAATGAATGGGAGCGTTTTTAGGCTTGACTCGTGTTATTTATCAAAGAATTTGACTGGACTGATAGTATTTATTTTCTTAACAATCAGTGTGAATAGAAGAGGTAAGTTCCTTTTTTATAACCTGTAATCATTACCTTCTTATAAATAAAACCAAAAGTCGATAGTTTATCGAATTGCAAATCTTTTTTATAATGTATTCTTTTCAGGACGTTTCCTTTAACAGTCTATTCTCGCCTATCTTATTCTTGCTGTTGATTTCCTTCAATGGAAATGACAAGCAGTGGCATTTCCACTTGGGAACGCAGCAACATTGGAAATTGTTAGGCTGTGGTGGGGTGTCGACGCCGATTCTTTTCTATCAGTAACTTTGGGATATAACCAAAAGATATTATGGAAACTAAAAAAAGTGAAAACGTATGTATGGTATTCTTCATTGGACTAGACTGAATGTTCTTTTTTTTCAAGGAGGCTGCAATGCAGAGTACCGTGAAATCGGCTGCATCAACCAAAAAAAGTAACAAGTGGTACCCAACAGAGGATAAGCCAAAAAGATCTTCAAGGAAGCGTATTCAGAAACCAACCAAGTTACGTGCATCGATTACACCAGGCACTGTACTTATTATTTTATCGGGCCGTTTCCGTGGGAAAAGAGTAATCTTTTTGAAACAGCTAGAGAGTGGTTTGTTGTTGGTGACTGGTCCTTTCGAGTAAATGGCGTTCCTTTGCGTCGAGTGAATCAACGATATGTTATAGCAACCAAGTCGAAGATAGACATACAGTCTATTTCGTTACCTCCCATAGACGACACATACTTTAAGAAAAATAAGAAAAGATTGAAGAATGCGGAGGAGATGACAGATACCGGAAAATTGAAACTGCCGAAAACTTTTATAGAAGCACAAACCAATGTTGATTCTCAATTGCTGCCAATAGTGAAACAAATACCGCATATGATGAGTTATCTTTCATCACGATTTGCCTTGTCGAAAGGACAATATCCGCACGAGATGATATTCTAATGTTCTGAATAAAAGATGCAAAAGCGAATTTTATTGGAACGAATTCTCTAAAATTAAAATCAAACCATTCACTGGAGGTGCACTTTGGAAAAAGTCATTTGGCTTTGAGAATCTTAAGCAACCTGAAACTCAAAAAAGTGCTTTCTATGTAAAGTTGTCTCGTTAGAGTTTTTAAACACGACTTTGTGAGAAGGAATAGTCTTTTGGAACTACCTCCCTGGATGGAAAGAGAAAGTACCACTTGTGTAGGGTCAGTGGGAAGAACTAGAGAACAGCGGGCAAGTTCGTCTTGTTCTGCGTCCCATTTATGTGTAGATGAAGTAAAGAGCACGACTGGCTGTGTTTCGCCGCAAGGGCAAAGTGGCAAGAAAAGAGTGTCTTCTGGACCTGGTGCAAGTTCACCAGAAACAATGAATACTATTATTATAGGCAAGGCAGTTAATGAAAAAACGCTGGTTGAAGGAACCGGTATATCGTTTGGAAGTGGTACTGAGAGTTCTCTTTCCATCCCAGTGGGAGAAACGCCTTATCCCCATCAAGTCGGAGGGCACGGAGCACTTTCAAGGTTCAAAAATGGATACGTTCTTAAACCAGCTTCAAAGAGAGAAATCGAGTTTTATACTTTTGTTTATAGTGATAGACTTCCCCAGTCGTTGGAATGGTTAAGACAGATGACACCAAAGTTCTTTGGAGTCTGTGAAAACTCAAAGAAAGAAGAAGAGAAAGCTGTGAAAACGCAAGTGGCGTCTTACGTGGACAGCAAGAGTGAAAGTAATGCGATGGTCACAGAGGAATATGATCGTGGAAACAAAACTATTACAGAGGGAAGGACGATTTGGAAAGACCAAGCAGGGAACTTGGCAGTAGATATCAGTCCCTGGGCAAGAGCTTGTCTTTTGAAAAAGGAGCCAATATATAATAATACAAATTCATTTATTATTTTGGAAGACCTCACGAGTAATTTTCAAAAACCTTGTGTATTGGATTGCAAAATGGGTACGAGACATTATGACGACGACGCTTCAGAAGAAAAGAAACGTGCTCACATTCTGAAAGCATTGTCGACCACTTCTTCTTCGATGGGAATTCGTTTCACAGGGATGCAAGTTTACAAGTTACCATATCGAAATTTCTTGTTTCATGACAAGTATTACGGCCGTTGTCTACAACCAGCACAGTTGAAAGATGAACTGTACGAATTTTTTCATAATGGGGTTTCCCTAAGAATAGATATAATGGAGCCCTTCATTTCACGTCTAAAGTGGTTGTATCAACGTATGGAGAGTGAACCTAACTTTAATTTTTACTCATCTTCATTATTATTTGTTTATGAAGGAGAACAGGACGATAAACAAGACACTATTCGAGCGGATGTTCGAATGATTGACTTTGCACATACTCAATGGTATGTCGACAAAAGAAATGATGGCTATCTTTTTGGGTTGACTAATTTGATTGAATTGTTGGAAAGTTTATTACAGGGAGAACCATAAACTTGGAGAGTCTGAAAATTATGGCTTGAATTGTTTTAGGTATCCATATGAATGGAAGGTTGGTGTTTATGTAAGACTGGTAACGAGACTTTACTTTACAGTTCCAACGATACGAGGACTTGAATATATTAGAAAAGTGTTTTAGGAAGCACTTGGAAAACAAATGAAAAAATAAAGTCGATAACCAAAAGTTTTAAAAATAGCCACTTTACGCTTTTCAACGGTGAGAAAGTTGTTCTGATAGCCAATCCAATCCTTCAAAGAGACCATCTCCATTAGTAGCACAACAAGACATAATAAACCAAGTTCGATTCCTTAAAGAAGGAAGCGCAAGGGCGTTTACTATTTCTGCAGTGGAAGCAGCGTTCGGCAAGTCTTGCTTGTTGGCAAATACTAACAGTACTGCGTCTCGAAGTTCTTCCTACATTGAAACAATCTATTGAATATTCTAAACAAAAGATTGCTAAGATTGTACCTCGGATAACATTTTATGCAGTTCTTCACGGGCTTCTGGGAAACGCTCCCGGTCATTACTGTCCACTACAAAGATGATGCCTTGAGTATTTTGGAAATAGTGGCGCCAAAGGGGACGGATCTGTTATTTCCAAATGAGTACAAATGGCAGGTATTTTTTACGAGCACTATATACTTACCTTGTCTTGACCACCGACGTCCCAAACCGTAAAGCTTATATTCTTATATTCCACTGTCTCTACGTTGAATCCTAGAAAAATATTACCCTAAGTTCGGCATTCGTTTTAAAACTGCTTCAAAAAACGTTACCGATGGTAGGGATCGTTGTTACAATTTCGCCAAGTTTCAACTTGTAAAGGATGGTAGTCTTTCCAGCGGCATCCAAGCCTACCATAAGGATCCGCATCTCCTTCTTACCAAACAAACGTGACAATAATTTGGAAATTGAAAGTCCCATAGCCGTTTAAGTTTTGTGAAACCAAAGTGTGTACTGTGCACTTCCCGTAAAAGCAACTTGAAGGAATTTTCCACTGTCGGCATTTTTCGATTGACAGACATTTTAAATGCCATTCATTGCTTGGCATTCTATGGCATCCCTCTTGGAGTGGTGCACTGCATCACATTCAAAACGATTCGATCATTTTCAACAGTCTACTGAAGCCTCTCACATTTGTGTTTAAAAGTTCATTTTGAAAAATTTTGGGCAATTTCCCTTCTATTTATCTTTCAACATTATTGCAGAATAATCACTGTTACGTATCTATTCTTCTTCTTTTAGGAAACATATTGTTCTATTTTTCTTCCTTTCATTTCATAATACTGTATATACAGATAAATCCTAGTGCTTCCTACACCACTTTACAATAACCTCGAAAAGTACAACAGCATAGCTTGAATCCGTACTAAAAACTAAGAAACATGCGGTTCCAATTGCAATAAAATACAAAGGGAAGCTCCCAATTACAAAAACAGTATAACGTATCTAAAAAACTCTCTTCTAAAAATCTTAGTTTCCGTGTAAAAGTAGAAACCTCGTCACCATTGTCTCACTTTTCCAATGATCAATGCGCTTTAGTCCTTACACAAAAATCCAACCCGCCGCTTTTGAATTTAAAATTGCGCTTTTTGTCACCAAAACAGAATGGTCGGAAGAAGAAAACCAACAGATACTTCACCACTCGTTCAAACTGATGCTTTCAACAATGTACAACAAAGTAACTCTACTGAAGGAAAAGAAAATAATAACTATGAAAACAAAGAAGAAACACTGGAGGGCAAGAAGGAAGAGTTCAAAACCAAGACAAAGTCTATCCTCGAAGAGTTCGACATAGAATTTCAAGCAAAATTAAGAGCCATGCAAGAGTTAGCAGAATCTTATGAAGTATCACTAAGAAACTGTTTGACAGTGCAACTGGTTAAAATTCCTAAAAGAATCCGTGAGATGAAGATAGAAGAATTCCGACAAAATTATGGAGAAGATATCTCAGCAGTATTAGTAACTGAAATAGAAAGTGAAGTTAAAACTCAATTGCAAAGTCGCGTAAAGAAGAGAAAGAAGCAGGAATATGTTGATCCAAAAGAAAAGGAACACAAAGCAAGACGACCTCCTCTTCCACCAACTGCTGCTAAACCTCCAGTTCCTTCTACTGCCATCAAAACGGCAACAAATGATGAAGAAACAGCAGAGGGCGAATATCTAGACACTTGGGCTTCGACTCCTGCCTCTGCTGTAATCCGTAGAAGAAGGAAGCAAGTTGCTGATATCTTGACAACACAAGTTAAGAAAGTGAATGAAGAAACAAAGAAAAGATTTCAAGTGTTCGAAACTCCAAAGACTGTAAAAAGAAATGAAAGAAAAGCAAACATCAAGGGAAATGACAAGACCACAGAAGATACGGAACATGAACATAAAAGTATTTCTAAACTCTTACAAGAAATGAGAGCAACACATTCGTTTGGTACACCATCGGCTAGCATACCTCCTCCAACAGTATCCAAAGACACTGGCCGACTCCATACTATGGAAGACACACCCTTTCGTATTGAATTGCAAAATGGAGCTAAGATTGATCTATCAACACCTCATACCTTGAAGAGAATCAAAGGTCCAACTAGGGATGAAGCAAAGATGAAGCTGAACATGTTACATGAGAGAGTATTGGAATGTTTGCGAGAACTTGATGATGAAGGCAATCACTGAATTTATTGAAAGATAAATCTCACTGGTATCTCCATTTCCGTCCATCATGAAACAATGATAGAATGCTTACTATTATATTTTGGTGAGTATTCTCGGACCATAGTTCTAGCCCATTGATCAGCATAAAGTATATCTTCAAGAGAAGGACTTGCAACAAGCATTAAATCATGACGCTGTAATGTAGCTTGGATCACTTCAGGTATTTCTAAATATGTTATTTCTTCCTTTCGAAATCTTGCAACTGCTTCTTCGTTTGCAGCATTCAATACAGCAGGCATTGTTCCACCTCGTCTACCTGCTTCATACGCTAGCTCCAGACAAGGATACTTTTCTCTGTCAGGCTCTTTGAATGAAAGCATACCCAACTTTACCAAGTCAAGCGATGGATAAGGGAGTGGTAAACGATATGGCCAACTCAGTGCATACATCAAAGGAAGTCGCATATCAGGTATACCTAATTGCGCTAAAACTGAGGTATCACACAATTCAATCATAGAATGAATAATACTCTGAGGATGAATTACTACTTGAATGTCTTCGTAAGCAGTACCAAATAAGAAATGCGCTTCGATTACTTCCAAACCTTTGTTCATCATGGTTGCCGAATCAATTGTTATTTTAGCTCCCATGCTCCAATTCGGATGTTTAAGAGCATCTTTAACAGACACTTTTCTTAACTCATCCAATGATATATCTCGAAAAGCTAATAATATCATGTTTCAAATTTTTCTGAATTTTGTTTCTTTTGTTTGCTTACCTCCACCAGAAGCTGTCAAAATTATTTTCTTCAAAGAATCTTCTGGGACTCCTTGTAGACACTGAAATATGGCAGAATGTTCGGAGTCAGCTGGAACCATTTTCACCCCATACTTCTCTACAAGAGGTGCAATGATAGGACCTCCAGCAATTAAGGTTTCTTTGTTTGCCAAAGCAATGTCTTTTCCCGACTTAATTGCTGCTATTGTTGGAAGCAAACCAGCACAACCAACAATACCTGTGACTACCATGTCTGCATCGGTACAGGAAGCACACTCAACAACTCCCTCTTGACCGTGCAACACTTGACACTGAATATTGGCTTGCTTCACTGCAGAAATCACCTTGTCTGCTTTTGAAGAGTCTGAAACAGCAGCTATAATAGGGCGGTACTTTAAAATCTGTTTAATGAATAAATCAATGTTGGAGCCACCGCATGCCAATGCCACCACTTGAAAGTTTTCGGGGCAAACATCGACAATTTCAAGAGTTTGCGTACCAATAGAACCCGTTGAACCAAGAACATTTATATTTTTATGGAACGGTTTCTCTTCAGTTACTTTCCATTCTCTCTGATGTAAAGGCGCCACTGGTTGTTGTTTACAATCTCCCAACATTCTCACAACAGATAAAGGCACTTTTGTTTTCAATACTCGTATAAAAACAAACGCAGCGCTTCTTTTTATAGGAATATTGCACTTTCTGCATAGTGGGGAGATATTCTTCTTGAGAGGCACTAGAGATATCACAAAACATGCCATATTGAGAGAGGAAGAAAAATCACCAATGCTTGACCCAATCTTCCTCCAAGTGACAAGGTTACTACAAACACTTTGGCTTTATCTAAAAATTGCTAAGAACTTCTGTTCGATTCTTCATGTTCAAAACATTACTTTTTTCTGAGAAACTTTTGACAAATCTTTTTACAACTATTATATAAACAAACTGAAACATTACTCTTGCCACCATGTTCACCACTCTTTATCCGTCTTGAAAGGACCAAACCTCGTTGTTGTGACAAATCATCGACAACAACACACTACAAACCATTCATTCACTTGATTAACTTCCCAAGTGTTCTTTGACAAAGGCTGATAGACCAGCAACGTCCCTACTGTGGTTACTGAAAACAATAGCTGACTTTCCCCTTTTCTGAAAAGCATTATCGTAGGTAACCCTTCAATATGATACTTGACACCAATTTCTTGATAACGAGAAACATCAATAGCGGCACATGTTAACAAAAACTTTACGTTGCTAGCAAATTTGATCAATTCCGGTTTCAAACGGCGACAGAAAGGGCACCATGGAGCATAGAAAGTAACCAGCACATCTCTATCTGCGTTTTCCATAAAACGTTCAAAGTTTTCACTGGTTAGTAACTTGACGTCGGTGTTCTCAAAACTCATAGTTTTCTCAGACCACCAGTTTAAGGCAAGGATACACAAATATGCGATAAGAGCTGTTGCAAGGAAAGTTCCACAGCATACAGTTATGGCAATTTTAACTTGAGAAGGAAACCTCTTTTTACTTTTGGAACTTGTAACAGTTTTCATCTAGACGACTAGTTGAGACAATAATCTTTTCAACTCAAATCTGTAAATCCTAACAATTCAAAGACGGCATCCAAACGCTCTGCTAGTTCTTCTCTTTCATCCATCGTTCGGTCTTCTGTACCACCTAAAGCAACTGCTGACTCACGAATATCTTCAACAATTGAACGAGCAGCTGCGGGATCCAAACTAGAAAGAAAATCTGTAAATGCATCACCTTCTTTGCTAGGTCGAACCAAATCCCAAAAGTCAGCAGCTATTACCAAACTACATGCAGCTCTAAGAGAACTCATAGAGAATATTTCTGCTATTTCTAACAAAGACACAGCATTATCGCTAGAAAGTTGTTGTATCAGTACAGACCCACAACTCTCCTTGATACCAGGAACAAGTAGCATCTCCCCGGCATCCAAGATATCGACCACCAACTGTGTCGAATCATCACTATTTACAAGTAGCTTTCCACAATACATATAGTACAAAACTTGTGAAAATATTTCTGAATCAAACTCATCCAAACTCCACACTTGATAAGAATTAAATGGACTTTCTGGACTACCTTCATTAAAACTTTGCAAACCTTTGAAGTAATCGCTTCTCATTAGAACGAAACGATGACTAAAAAGAAACAGTTGTTGCGCTTTTAAAATGACATCTGAAAAAAGGCTTGATGCATTTGTTTGAAACCACTCCAAACAAATTTCCATATCTCCTTCAAACTCGTTAAATTGTTTTGATACTGTTAACAAATTGAACGCTAAGTTAGCAAAGTCATCATGCAATATACTCAAGTGTTTGTTTCCATAAACAAGAATACGAAGATTATCACCGCCACCGGTTGTAATCTTGGCCAAAACACGATGCTTTGTTTCTCTTTTTGCTTCCGCCATACTCAACTCTCTCAAAACTGCTTTGTACAAAGTTTCTAAACGACATTGCTTGCAAAGTGCCAGAAAACACGATGTATCTTCTTCTGACAGATCCAAAGAAGCGGTATATAAATATTTGATGAGAGCGTAGAAAGAACGAAACGATGCGAGATGATGTTTCAGTTTGATTCTCCTCTTAAAACGCCAGCGATCTTTAAGCAATTCGGCAAAGTATGGACACCTCGTCGCCAGAACAATACGGTGCGCATAAATAGTGTTACCACCGATTTGAAAACAGATGTCTGAATCACTGTTTTCGCCCAAAAGTTGGAGTCCTTCAAATACCCTTCGTAGGTATCCAGAGAAGCCATCTTCTCCGCGTGGCAGTACCTGAATACTGATAAGTCAGAGCGTTTTACCAAAGGCTTTTCACACCAACCTGCCCACGAAACGCAAGGAGAGCATCTCGAACATCTTTGTTCAACGCTGCATAATAACAACGCTCACCGTCAAAGGTGTCAACGTCACAGGCGGCACCCTGTTCCAGTAAATACCGAACCAATTCTTCAACAATAGTAACTAATGCTACAGTAGAAAAGAAATAAAGCAACCTACCAACATGGCCACACAGACAACTATAATACAAAGGTGTAGCGTCCCATGCATCTCGCATGTTCAGCTCAACTCCATTCTCAACCAAAGCCTGAACTCGCTCAAGATCACCTATGCGACACAATTGAAAGATTGTCTGACCATCAACTGTCCAGTTCTTCGTATCAACATCTGCAGGTCTTAAACCGCGTTTCTTCAACAATGCCTGCAAGGCAGCAAATGTATATCGTGTGGCTGGCTCATCCTCGTTATCGCTGCTAACTGCACTACTGTACTCAGTCACATTGTCCTGAGACTCCCAGAAGTCGTCAACGTCTAGTTCTAATAGTCTCTGGAATTCAAGATCGTCTTCTGACAGCTCATAAGAAGACAAGACCCTGGCCATAATTCTGAATGAAAGAGTAGAAATAAAATTTCCCGTACAAATTAGTGTCATCAAACAAGGTTTTCCACGACAGACAGAAGACGAGGGCATCAAAGAACACCAAGATTCCTAGGAAAAAAAATACAATTTCATAAAAAAAATACAAAAATTTCATTAGCTATTTCACATTCATTCATAAATTACTTGAAAGTATTTAATTCGCAAGTAGCAAATAAAGTTTCTAAGAGTTCAATAGACCCACATAAAGAACAGAAGACATCGTACAGAAAAATAATCCTCTAGAGGTTACTTCCCGAAGTCTGATGCCATCGTTTATCAATTAATTGATTTAATTTGTATTTAGTTACTTACTGTGAATTACCTATTAAAATAAAAAAGGCCACCACTATCGTTTCATGAAGATAGTGTAAGACAACGTCTTTAGTTCTAATGAAATTGCAGTTCGTTTATTAAATATATAAATTTTAGATTATATTGTTTCATATAAAGGCGATAAAGATTCTTATTCCGACAGCTCTTAAATTAATTTGAGATAAAAAGTGAAAATTTTTTGGCATGAATTAGTTCATCTTATTTAATACTTATGCAAAGTCACAAGCATTTGTGGAGGTTCATTTTTTCCTGCAGCTTTAATTTCGTCTGAGCTTGGTTCAAATCTAGAAGACTCCTACAGAGAAACAACGGAGAAGTTTTCTATATGACTGCTATTACCGATTGTTTGTTTCTCTTTGACGCTTTTCTTTGGATGACAATGTTGGCTACAAAATTGCATTTAATTTTTTAATGTGTTTTTTATCACCAGGATGTTTCAACGCCTTTTATTTAATTTCTTTTATTTTATTTTTTGTGAAAGTCTCTGAATTTCTGTCTGCAGTTTCAGCGGTTCAACTTGTAAAGTGCGGGATACTTTATGATTAATGATTTTCATTTTTTAACTTTTCAAAGAACTTTTCTTATTGTATTATCTTCAAAAGTGTATCTTAATTTGAGTCCGTCTGAGACTTCCTAGCGAATAGGCACAAGGTAAGATTGTCTTAGTGTCTAGATTGACGGCGTCCTCTGCTCCTGATACAGACGCATGTATAACGGCTGTAGCTCTGTACGACAGGGAGAGCTTGTTTCTTTCTGTGTAGGCTCTGTGAGGCACAGCTATAGAAATATGAATGTTTGGCCCATTGGAAAATATGAGATTTGATTTAGAGATGTACGCAGACACTTCACCTTGTTGTACATTTTAGAACATTTCCCTCGACAATGAGCATGCCAGATGCATGTAATTTTCCTTGCAGAGATGTTCATCAACAACTTTTACTGGCGTGTCAAGGGACCTCGAGAGCTGATTCATTACTGAAAAGAGAAATGTGTTCGTTTGTTGGATGTCGTCATTTCATTACGATAAGGAGTCTATTTCGTACTTGTAAAATTCGTCAATCCTTGAACACAAGCACTGTTTTTCTTCAACTTTTTCATTTATCAGAAATTCCGTTTCATGACCAATAAGATGCATGATGAAGTTTACTATCTACATTACAAAACACTGTACATTGCGAAGATTTAATTTCATAACCATTTTCTTCACTGCGATCTTATCTAGTATGTATCTTATCTGTGGGATGCTTCCATGCATTTTGTTTTGCCACGAACAACTGGAAGTCTTGCGTGTGAAAACGACAACTACCAGCATCACAGATAATATTTCTCTATGCAACTGAATATAGTCACACCGTTTATTCAGATTCCTTAGATTCAGTTCCTGTCATCGTTATCTACATATACCTTTTGCAATAGATGCTCCTTTGACAATCCATTGCGAAGTTGAGCTACTTTATGAACTGGAGTTTCTCATGCTATTTCTATTTGACTGTGAGTACTCCTGGACTTTAGTACCTGACCCATATAATAACTTCTTGTGTTTTCATTAATGATCTTTGATTCTACTGTACGTTGGTTGAGTTACTTTTGTTCGAGCCCCTAACAGTAAGTAGGATAGCAATTTTGGCTTGCACTTGTAGGTTACATCCACAATGTCGGCAGGCATAACACAATCTTCTTCCCACAATAATGGATGCAACTAGAGACTATGAGGGCACTTCACGGTTCCTCTGTACGTTTAGTCTCGTTCAACGCGAACTGTGTCAGTTTTTGAAAGCCTGAAACACCATCCTATTGATAAGTACAGTAAACAATGCGCTATATTATTGTCAGCCAAGCTGTTGCATCTATTTGAAGTTGCCTATAACTGAGAATTCGTAACTGTCTTTAAAACACTTGAAATAGTGCTGGAATAATCTGTCTTTTTCAATATGTGACCTTTTTTGTATGTTTTGCCCCACTGTATCGTTAATTCGAACGATTTCTGTCATCCTATGGGTAACAAGGATCTTGCTTAGTGAATCCATTGCGGTTGCAAGCGTCAATATTCTTAAACAGTGAAAGAGTTAATTTCATAAAAAGACGATTGTATATGCAATAATCTCTAAGAGTCCTCATTACTCATCCACGATGCCTCTAGTTCAACTGCACCAGCCGAATTATCTAAGCATGCACCAATATATGTTGTTATATACTTCGTTTTCGGCATCAAAGACCAGTCCATTTTTGAAATTCTGGTAGAAAACTCTGCCATGCATTGTAAAATGAATGTTGAATTGTGTCCGTATCATTCAAACATATAGTGAGAAGTGTCTTTTCCATATTATTCATCACAAAAAACTTGCTGCTTGAATGAATTTATTCAAAGTTAAAGAATAATAATGGAATGCTAGTTATTTGAGAATTTGCTCATACATACTGACTGGTTAGTATCCAATTGAAAGCTTGGGAGATTCATTCAGCTAGAGAACAACTAGATATTTGCTAATTGCAAGATACATTGGATGAAAGAGAAGATATATTGGGTAAGAAATCTTGTAAACGGCACGAAACTGGTTGGCTACTACTGTTGCGACTTGGTTGATCGTAAGCATTTACAACGACTTTTTAAAAGCAAATGAAGGTTGCAACATTCAAGAAATATATAGTCAATGGTAGCTCTAAAAACCATAGAATTCTCCAAGTGATATGGCATTCCATTAGACTCTGTCACGTAGATAAAACCTCTGCGCCAGAAAATGTAAGCAAGTACAACAAGATTAAGAGATGAATAACAATATCAGAGTACCCAAAAAGATAAAACCCATTATTTAGTATCAGAATAAAGCAGCTGAATTTTTAATAATTTTAAAAATTATTATCGTATACGTCCTAAAAATAAAGCCAATAAGACAACTGTCTATTTTCAAGGGAAATGAGACGTGATTAGTGAAAGTCAAAATTCAATCCATGGCCCTCTCTATCTCTCTCTCTCTTGGTGGTCGTGTCTTAATTTGAGAAATGGCCAAAACGGACCTATTCATTTGTCTTTGAAGAGGAGGGAAGGAGGTCGCCATGCAAAAGGAGGACATGAACATCTCGTGTGGAGAGAGCACACCTTTAGAGACGGTTTTTTCAAGAGTTTCGGCACCAAATAGTAGACAAACCTCTTCAAGGCAGGATGTGCAACGTCCCTTACTCTTTAGAAACTTTCGTCGTTCAACGGACGTTGCAACTGTGTCGACGTTAGAACATCTCCAAGACACAAGAAACTGTGTCGGAGAATGTTTTGACTCCAATTTAGAAGAAGAAAGTATGTTTCCAAGTGGTCAAAGGCTATCAGGAGTACCTTCTCATTTGCTTCCCTCCCTTGTTTTTTCAAGATGGTTTCAAATGGGGCTAGAACACTCTCCCATTGAAGGCAAGTACCTCACTCCTCCCATTAGTGCCCACTCTAATACTGTCGTTCTAGTGAGTGATGGTGACTGTGTTTCAAAGAGAGACCAGATGGACTTGGAAAGTTGTGATGTTTCGTGTCATGTGCAGGGAATGGGGGGTCCCCAAGAGAAGGACCCCCTAGCGATAGAGACCTTTTTGAACGATAACCCAGCAAAAGAACCAGTAGATGCTGTGTGTTGGAGTGGTATAGATGATCAGCATCACACAGTCTCGCCTGATTCTGTGTCTTTTCTCCTTTCAGAACTTCAGGGTCTCATTTCCTATGTCGAGTCTAAACCACAACTGTTCAGAAATTCTGGGGGCTTTGTTAGAGACTATCTTCGAACTTTATTGGTTTTCTCTTCTTCCTATGCTCGTCAGAATGAATGCAAGTGGCAACACTTATCAGATAGCAATTATTCAAATGGTATCAAGAGATATTCACAACCACTAGACCGTTTATTGGCAACTCAACCCTTTGTATATCTTCCAGATGATGTTGTAAAGCATATTCTAGGGTTTTTGGAAGCAGAAGATCTTGGAAGAGCAAGGAGAGTATGTAAGAAATGGTATGAATATTGTAGTGATGATAATATATGGAAACGACAATGCTTGAAAAGATGGCGTTCTTTGGATTGGGATGAAGCTGCTTGGACACTAGTGACTGGTGGAAACTTGGACGGCCCTATGAAGTGGCTATTACTATTTCCTCTGTTAAACCAAGTCACTCGTTTTCGTTGTCGACTTCAAAAGACAGGTAGATTTATATGTAATTTAGTTGCTCATCAGTTTGGTGGGAACAACTCAAGCTCTCATGGTCTTGGCTGTACGTTGATTGTGGAAAGACGGTTCAATATTGCGCATTTGGAAAACTTTGTGTTACCCGATGCCGCACGTTTCTATTTTGAACCAGAAACGAAAGAAGATGAAGAAGGTTATTATGCATTTATTGAATATTTACTTCATCGAAACAGGTAAGTACATATGATAAAAACAAAATAGGGTTGTTGATGAATGGATATGAGTAGGGCTGGACTTGCGCTAGAAGGAGACCGAAGAATTATATTTATTCCTCCATGTGATTATTCAAGAAATGTATTACATTATACAGGCATGGGTTTACTTGGCATTGTTCAACGATCTTATCCACCTTTATCTTAATGTTTTCAGCATTAATCATAACAATAATTTTTGTGTAGCTTGAACAAATCCTCTTGTGGTTATCTAATAAAACGAATGCACTTTCATGTTTACTGTCATTCGTATGATTGTGTTTAACAAGCTGTACAACTTTATCTATCCCTCTTTTAATACATGCCACGATGTTTCTTCATTCGGTGAAGGAAAACTTGAAAAGTTAGCACCCATAAAAGCTGACCACAATGAATTCTTTTTCAACATTTGGCATAAACTTGGTTGAATAGCCGATGCAGCAATCAATTCCTCTGCCAACCGTTTCACATGACCTATATTGGAAACTGAAGGATTAATCTTTCCTTCTCGACGGTCCACTGCTACTATCACTGGCATGAATAATCCATAAAAGAGAAGAAGATATTGCTCACCTTGATAGATTCTCGGAATAATGACATCTAAGAGATGCATTCTCAACTCGTAAGCTGTATTTCCTCTTAAAATAGCAACAATTAAACGTTCCACATCAGTATGTAAGATGTTGTGATTGGGATATTGAAAAAATAGTTGAATAATGGGAACAAGTACCTCTATTGAAATCCATTAGTCACGTTTGACACTTTATCCAACAACTTACCATGTTGGACTAGTGTATTTTGTACATCCACATGTGGTACACTCACTAGAGCAGTAAAAAACTTAACCATTTGCAATCGATGTAAGCCTAATAAAGGAAATTGAGAAAATGATGAATATTTGTTATCTTTTGAGACAAGCTCATCGTCATGAGAAGCAATCTTTAGTAATGGTTGTTTGGGTGCCACTCGTAACATTTTTACTCCAAAAGGAACATATTTTAGCATCACTGATAATAATGGTGGAGGTTCTCCCCAATTATTTAATTCCACTCGAGTATCTAAATAGGCTGCTATCACTTTTGTTGCTGCACCAAAAAGAAAATGGACACCTGATAACAACTTGGAACATGACCCAACGAGTTCCAATTCCACTTGCTCTCCATCATTTGTTTCTGCAAATAATCGCTCATAAGCTTTCAATAACATATTCAGCATATGTTCCATAATCACATGAGCCTCAGGTTCTAGTTTTCGATGTTCTGAAAGTCTTTCTAAGGAATCTATTGCAGGTTTAGAATGTATATCCAGTGGAAAAGCTTCATGAGCCTTACGATAGAAAGAAGCATTGGGTTCAGTTTTAGATATTGAAAGTGCCTTAGTGTCATTATTAAGGGTTTCTACTGAATCTAATTCATCATTCACGCGTAGATTCATCACTGCCAAGCGACTGAGAACTCTGCCAATGGAACGAACGACTTCAACAGGATCTCCAGGCTCTATTCTATCAACAGAAAAGTTCCCTCCTCGTTCAGGAGAGTTGGTTTTTGCATTTTCTTCTGCTGTGGCACAATGTTCTTGTGTTAACGCATTGTACAATCGGTGAAGAAGAATGCGCACTAAACGAATACAATTATCACTTTGAAAAAGCCATTCAATGGTTTGTTCTTTCTTTGACTTTACGGTGTGTGGCGTCTTTGCATCGCCAGTCTCTTCCTCGTTCCTTCTTCAACATCACTATCTAAACTCAATGCCACTTCATTCTCTACTTCCTCTTCATTTTGTTCAAATGAAAACCTTAAACAAGCTCTGCTCCAAGTTGAATCTTCATCTAAAGAACTTGCTTCTCGTTCATCTTCATATGCTTCCATACCTGCATATGAATAAGAAAATAGACGAAGTGGAATGCCAGTAGAAATAACTCTGAGAAGTAACTCGGTTACAGTACTCAAATGGATTCCTCTTATCAATGCATGCAACAAAGAAGGATAGTTTTCATCGTATTCTTCGCAATTTGGGAGCCTTGAAAAAGCATATTGTCGAACAAACGATATCAGAAAAACCCCTTTTTGATATTCTAAAAGGGCTTCTAATATTTTGTTGAAATGACTCTCTGTTTCCGGGTCAAACCAAGGTGGATGAAAAAGTTGCTTATTATGGGTACAAGTAGAGTCAAAATCCTTCGTAAAGGATCTGCTTCTAGTTCGCCTCAATTTTGGAGATACAATTGAAGAATCCGAAGAAGCTTCGTCTGAAGCAGTTCCATTGCCAATAGAAGAATAAGAGGCAGCTTCTGAAACAATGTCCTGTCCACCGATTAATCGAGAAAAGAAACTTGCCAAAAGTTCATCGTCTCCAGCTAAAACACTCAAAACACAAGGCAGCGAAACAAGAATTTGTACAGAAACCTTTGGATATTTCTTCACTCGATTGTCTTGCGGTGAATAATTGGGAGGGGGAGGATCCAATGCGTAAGATAGGAGCGTTTGTACCACACGTCTACTCGAGAGCCTTTAAAAAGAGAGCGGATCAGAATGTATGGAAACAGAAAAAAGGGTTTCTTTTGCCCACAGTTCTTTGACTACCGTGTCTAGTGCGTGTCTACTGGTATTGTCAGATTCGTATCTGTATGTCTCCAATAGTTCGTTTTCAGGCCATAGGCGAAAGTCTAACGAACACTCTTCCATGTCCAATATCATATCCAAGTCAATTGCTTCAATCAAGTTTCTAAAAGAGCGTCTCAATACTGTCAATATTTCATTTTCGAAAACGTTTGTAGTCATATTAAGTGTTCCCAGTATATGTGTTCCTCAAACCCCTTGTGAAACACACTACTTGTTCAGGGGAAATCGAACAACCGAAATCATTAAAGGCCAACGGAGAATACGAAACAGTGCAAAAGAACACACTTGTCCATTTTAGTTTGAATATTCAACACAATCTATGATAATTTATACAGCCACTGTTGTAAAAATTCACGATACCAGTCCTTTGAAGATATTCTACTTTTATCATATTGTTCACTGTTTTCCAGTTCTTCAACAAGTTGATTTGCTTCATCTTCAGGATGGTTCTGTAAGTTTTCTAATTTTTGCTTACTTTTATCACGCTCCCTCTTCAGTTTGCTCAGTTCCTCGTCTCCCTTGTCCTCGAAATATTGAAACTCTCTCTTCAGATCCCAATTTCTCCAGAATAGAACCAAAGAAAATATTGAACATGTCGCAACAGTCGTAGCCAAGAAGGAACTTTTTTTCATATTGTCCGAAAGTCTGCGTATTCACTACTTTTAGGTAATAAAGCAACAATTAATATACTTCAAGAACTGACTGGTGATCGGACGATCAAACCATAAGGAAAGCGCAGTGGGAAATGCGTCAACTGATTGATCCCTGCGGCCTTGTCTGGCATCTGCATGCCAAGCTATGAGTGTCGATTTGAACAGTTTTTATAACGAATGAAGAAAAGAACAACTCCAAACAAGCTATCTTTTTGTATGAGAAATGTTTGGTGCGCCATTCATAGTTATGTATTGAACTATTTCAGAGAACAAACCAGAGCTTGCGGAACATCTCAGACTCCAGTGTAGTTTAAGAAATAATATCCGTCAACAATGATGCCACATGAAGAAGCACTGTCATGATCGACCATACTTTTCGCGCCAAAAGGAACCGACATTTTTCTTTAAAATAAATTCCCGAGGGCATATCCTCATAAAAAACAAGAGACTTGTAAATTTTTAGAAATGTTGCATTGCTTTCTAGTTCCATATCAATCAGTATGCAGAAATAAATAGATACTGTAGTGCTTTCATTGTCTCTAGCCTCTGATGAAACAACACGCAACATAATATTGGTTTCTTCTGCACAGATTCTCTTATCCTTCATCAGGTGGCTACATTTATTTCAAAGTTTGCATACAAAGCAACAGCTCTCTAAAGTTCTTATTTCCAACTATTGGCTACTCAAAAAACGCATGGCATCCCAATTCCTCCAACTTGAAAGGCAATAAACTATCGAGTCTAACTGACGGTCAGCTCATTTTCCTTCTTTTCAGTCGTTCAATGACTTTAGATTCATTATATTGACTTTCGGCTCCATTATCTGATTCACTGTCTTGACTCTCCACTCCACTATCTAATGATTCCCATTCTTTCCCATTTGCCTTGTTTTCTTCTTCTTTTAAAGCAGACATGTCAATAATATCTTTATCTGTTAATGTCACGGAAGAAATTCGTTCCACTGTCTCTGGTGCTACACCCAAACTTGGTTCCGCACCTTGTTTCTTAAACGCAAAAACGGCATATAAATAAGCAGCATCCCACAGTTCTGGAGATAATTTGGTACCTAAAAATGTCAGCATACATGTTTGACAAAGAAAAAGCTGTTTGTCTCACCACGGTCGCGAAAGAAATGATAGAACAAATCCACGTAAGGACTTTGTGGTGACAAATACATCTCTATAAATTCATGAAAGTTCATAAAAAGCTGCATTTCCAAACCATATTCCAGTGCCATTTTCTCAAAGATGGACGGAGGTACTAGATATTCCGGGATGTTGAGAACAGAAGACTCCAAATAAAACATATAACGAATCCCAAATGGTTTAGAGACTGGAAATACTTTCTGACTTGCGCAAGCTTCATCAAATACTATACGATAAATTTCGTTTTTAAACTCCAAACTATCTGAGGTCCGTAACTTCCTGACCAAACATTGGCATCAGGAATCGTTCCAATGAAGAAACCTCCTGGAAGCAAACGCTCTGATATATTCTGAAATGCTTGCCGGAGTCTCTTTTCATCATTGAAGGCATAGTGGAAGGAAAACTGGCAGCTCACAAGATTGAAGTATCTATCAGTTTCCAAAAAGTCAGTCAGACGGCAGTGAAAACAGTCACCACAAAGAAGTCTTGGAACAAAAGTTGGTTGCTTCAAGTGATTGTATCTTTCACAAACTTGTTCTAGACAATTTCGTGAAATATCGGAACCGACGTACTTTGCTATTTTACTGCTTTGCCATTTTTGAAGGTCACCTCCTTTTCCACAGGCTAAATCAAGAACTGAATAACCAGGTCTCGTATGTAAAGAAATTAAAACACTTTTAACCCAATTATTCAGGTTACGCAGTGCTACTATTTTACTCTTTCTCCTTGCAGCCTTATTTTCCGAGGCCCTTTCACTATAATGTTCAGCAATTTTCTTCACTTCTACTTCCATGCCTCTCACACACAAGAGAAAGCCAAGAATGGAACCAAACTATGAAAAGAAGAAACCAAAGGAAGACTACTGTTCTCTTTTACTCAGTTCCACAAAGGAGTGTCATTTCATTGTTAAAACTGTCGTTGATCCTGGAGAGCATTTTAAGTATATAACTGAAAATGATTAGACGAAGCATTTGATCCAGGTTGGGTTTTGTTTATATCTACTGGTTATTCAACATATTTAGTTAACGTTGGTTACCGACGATGAAATTCGGAAAGTATTTTATTCATGACAACTTTCAAGAAATTGTCTATGTTGAGAAGGTTATTTCTTGCATTTTTATTCAAGCTCTTTATGCTCCATCATCTTTATAAAAGTCATACGACAAAATTATATTGTTATGGTTGATCAAGCAAAGGTATCTCTGTCTAAATTATAAAAAGGCTTAAAAGCTTCAGTGCACGTCTCATATGCAACAAATGCTATTGACCAAGAAAAAATGTGACGTGTCAAAATCTTATCTTTTACACACTTTAGAGTATAAAAGCAGAAGACCAAAAGAATTGACCGTGTGTTCTTCATCTTTCTTCTAAGAAGAAATGGTTCAGCACATATAACAGCAACGCTCTTATAAAAGACTCAGTAAAAAAGATAGAAATCAGTTCAACTAGTTACTGGTTCTGACGTTCCAAGATCCGCTTTTCTTCGAGACGTACCAAAATAACAACATTCAAGTTTTGTATTTATAAAAAGTTTTTTCTATAGAGTTGTTTATTTCGTCAACTAAAAGTAAGTCGAAACGAGCCACGCTTCGTCAGGTTACTAAACAGGAAGACCCGTTGAATATCCTATTCGATCAAACACCTGTTTCGACAAAAGTAAGAAAACAAATGGTACTTTATGGTGGCTCTCCTCAATAATCACATCTTCTTACCTGTCTTAAACCTGGTAAATAAAATAAATTTCCAATCAAAGGAGTTTGTCGGGCAACAACGATCAGCGTTGGTACAAAGTCACTAGTTCGTACATCAGAAAAAAACCCGAGAAACTGAAACTAAATAGGACTACAAACCCAAACAAGTTAACAAGACCAAAGCCTTCAACTAGAAAGCCTACAAGAGGCCACCGAAGGAGAACAAAGACAACTCCAGTGAAGAAGAAAAATGCTGCTCTTCTTCGACGATAAAAGAAAAACTGAAAGGAACGTTTGGAACCGATGATTAAAACTATTCCACTCACGAACAACAACTAGTCAAAAACACTCAATTCCAGTAGGAAGCATCGACAAGGTGAGGGCCTACGTTTCCCAGCGCTAGTAATTTGGAGTCAAATAATAAAGCTCCTAAGCAGACAAACAATATACCGAAAAGTGTCAAACCTATTCCTATTTCTTTAAAGGACACATTCTTTAATCAGAAGATGGTCATCATAAAAAAGTTGCTCATTGCAAAGTTTCTTACTTCTTGAGTCATTCATGTCATTTGTAATTCTACCAAAACAATTTTATCTCATGCAGTGTCGACCCTTTTCCAACCAAGTCTTTGGTTTTTTGATAAAACAAATAGAAGCGTCCTTGAAAGAGCAGAAGAAAACGAGTTGTTTAATCAGAAGTTCTTGCAAAAGGCTGATCGCCGGAAATACCAACTTTTTTGTTTGCAGCTCTTTTTCTCAAGTTTCTAAGCAACAATCTGCATTAGATCCACCTGCACATGTAGTTATCAAAATGCCAGCACTTTCACCAACTATGAAAAAGGGTAATATTTTGGGATGGAAAAAAGATGTTGGAGAAAGTGTTTCTCCAGGAGATGTGCTTGCAGAGATAGAAACAGATAAGGCCACGATGGAGTTTGAGTCACAGGTAGTAAACAGGTTTCTTGTTATCATGTTGCTAGATAATGCCTTATGTTATAGGAAGAAGGTTTTTTAGCAAAGATACTAGTACCTTCAGGAACTCAAGATGTTCCTGTGGGCCAGTCTGTAGCGATTCTGGCTGAGGAACAATCCGACGTATCTGCGTTTGAAAATTATATTCCGAACGCTGAAGTATCTTCTACAAAGACAAGTTTATCGAAACCTACTAGTAAAGAGTCGCAGGAAGATTATTCCAAGCCATTGATTTATGGACCTGCTGTTCATCGTATGCTTGAGGAATACCATATTAGTGATCCTTCCAAAATAAGACGATCTGGAGCGAAGGGACGTATTTTGAAGGAAGACGTACTGAATTTCTTGCAGATGCTTAATGGTAAACAGGAGAGAAGTGTAAAACAGGGGCAACCACTAGCAGAAAAGAAGCCTTCTAGTTCGGCGAAAACAGTAGTTCAGGATGACATGGAACACAATCGACTTAGTTTCGAAGATATAAATCTGACTAATGTGCGGAAAGTGATTGCTCAACGGTTGACGGAATCTAAGTCTACTATTCCTCACGAATATTGTCAGATTCACTGCCAAGTGGACAACTTAATAGAACTGAGAAAGGAGCTTCGTTCCCATTCGGAAATGTCTCTATCAATTAACGACCTTATAATACGAGCAACTGCAGTTGCATTGAGAAGAGTCCCTCAAGTCAATGTTGTTTGGGATGAGAATTTGCAGAGATTCAAGCCCTCAGATCGAATTGATATATCTATGGCTGTGAGCATTGAAAATGGACTTATTACACCTATTATTAAAGTAAGTCAGTTTGAAGCACTGGCAGCTTATCCTACTGACACTTCAATCTTCTTGCCAGGAAGCTGATAAGAAAGGTTTGGAAGAAATCTCATCAACCACCAAGGAGCTGGTTTCGAAGGCTCGACAAGGCAAGTTGAAACCAGAAGAGTTTCAAGGAGGAAGTTTTAGTGTGAGCAATTTGGGAATGTTTGGGGTTGACAGTTTCACAGCAGTTATTAATCCACCACAGGCTTGTATACTGGCAATTGGAGCCTCAGGTGAGTTTTGCCAATTGTGAGCTTCCATAATATGTTTACATTATTTTATTATACAGAGCGAACAGTGGATGTTGAGGATGATAAACCCGTTATTCGTTTTTGGATGAAATCAACACTATCTTATGATGCTCGAATAGTTCAGCGAAATGATGCAGCCATGTTCTTAAAGGAATTTTCGGCCATTATATCCTCTCCAAAAGAAATGTTGCTCCTATTGTAATACTTTTGTCTACTATATATTCTGAAGGATTCTTTCTCCATTATATCAAATAGAAGTTTCCTATGGTGCCATTCAACTACCGAGTTTCCAAGCGTCTCATCTTTCGATTTATATGAGCTTTCTTCAGAAATATTTTGCTAGTTTAAAGGCTTGCCAGAATAAAGTCTGTACGTTTCAGAGGTTACTCAGATGAATAAAATTGGAAATGTGGAAAAGAAGCATTGATATGTAGAAACAGAGCCATATATGTGTCTTTTTTTTCAAAGACGCGCCAAAAATTTCTTTTTTTTGCAAACGTTGTTACTGTTTTTAGAAAGTTATTTTTGGTTGTGTATTCTTCCTTCTCTGTGTGTCTCAGTTAATATATATTTGTTGACATTTTATCGCCAAATATTTTTGTAAAGTCTGACAAAGATTGATTGTAGACATTGAAAGTTAAATGTCTTCAAATGACTCGAGTATATAAGCGAATTGGAAGTGGAAAGGTTCATACTGTCCTTTTTGCAAAGCCGTCTACAAGGCTCTCTGATAAACTTTGAATTGTCACATTCTTGTGAAAGTTTTGGCTTTAGAAGCCCTTTGCTGCAGTGAATTGCTTGTAAAACCCATGCCAGCTGAGAGCTGCATATGAGGTTGGAAAGAAACTTGCATTCCGCCTTGTTGTCACAACAAAAAGGGTCAAAATAGTGTTTTAAAGCATTTTCTGTGACAAGAGTATATATTGCATACCTCTATATGTAGTATTCGATACAAAGTAACAGGTCATTAAAGATGCTGGAATACTAGAGAGAGCCTTTAGGATACGGCATACGTATTTCATTGTCTAAAAACATCGTATAAATTTACATCGAAGAATCTGATTGGTAAACATTTACCTTGTCGCTCTCAAAACGAGCGAAAATGGTTTTTGTAATCTGAACCGTGCACTCGACGTGGACGTGGGTTTCTGCAACCGGTAAGTAACCAAAGTACCAAGCTTTAAAGGAAGAGCTTCTGCTTGACATTTGCAAAGATGATACAACTGGACTAGAGTTTCTGACAATAACAAGAAGAGACTCCCTTGGCTGTCTGAGTGAAACTTCAACAGAAGTGTTGATATTTGATTCCTTAGAGTCTAAGCAACTATTTTGATAGGTATGTCAACCAAGTGGTGGACGGTCGTCAAACAATATTGTTTGGGGTCGTCTGAAGATGGCGCGAGCTTTTCATTTTGGACTACGTGTTCGATGGTAGGCGCTACCTGTTATGTGTTATTCGTACGCTTACTCGTCCTTTGAGGCTGCAGTCGGTGGACTAATTCTGTATACAACCAAATCAGTGGTTCAGATTTATATGGCTCGTAAAAAGTATTCATTATTGTGTGGTACAGCAACAATGGTTTAACAAGTATTTTTAGACTTTGCAAAACCGATGGAGGCTTGTGAGTTGAGCTATGGATCGGGTGCATTTTTGATACCTAACATGAACTGTAGACTACCAGGCCCAACTCCTTTTCCTATAATAGGCAATTCAATGCAGTTATCTTCCAGTCTGTACGAAACCTTGTTTAACTACGTGGAGTATCCTGTTAGTATATATTTTATTGCGTCGACTCCTTTTGTAGTGATCACCGATGAAGTGGCAGTGAGGTGAGTTTGGCGCATCTACCAGTTTAGCAAATGTTAAAACTCCAGAAAAGGAAAGTATTAGGAAGTGGTCTTTATCGCAAGCCAAAATATTTTGGTTATCGATCAAATACCATTCGATATTCGGTTGAGCTGCAAAGAGTAGCTGCAGCTAATGAACATAAGTTGCAAGAGCAAGCGGATAGTTCCCGTAAAGCATTGAATGCCATGATTGATGAACGATTTCCTCTTATTTTGGAAGGAACATTGGATGTCGTAAAAGCGATGGCACAGTGTTCTGATGCGGATTCGCAGATCCAAAGTCTTCGTGAAAAGCTTATTGGACTAAACATGAAAATACTATTCAACTATGACAATTGCACGGATATTCGGTCTCTTGCGTACATTATTTCCGAAGCTGGTAAGGAATTTATTCAACGAACCGTCAATCCATTTCGGATATTATGGAATTGGATAGCAAACGTGCGATATTTTATAAGTAAGCACCACAATTTTCTTTGAAAAAGAGAGATGATACTGAAATTTGGTCTAGATGTGTTTTCATTGATAGCTATTGGCCGAAGACTTTGTCGCCATATGGAGCAGCAACCTGCAACTTGGGTTCATGGTTGGGTTGGCAAAGTAAGACGGATTGGCAGACTAGGAAAGGTAGTTGGTTTGGTTATGGCTTCCAGCCAGACTGTTCCCACAACCTGTTTATGGTTGCTATATTTACTTGCTGAAAATGAACGAGTTGTAGAGAAAATAAGGGAAGAAACAGATAATGTGTTGAAAGCTACCAACAAGAATAGTGTGGAAGAATTAACACATGAAGAATTGAAAACTTTTGTATATGCAGACTGTGTAGTAAAGGAATGTTTACGTCTTTATCCACCATTCCCTTTACTACAAAGGGAACCTGAAGTAAGCATAAAGAACCGAATAGGTAGACACATTTTTCACATTTTGTTAGATGGATGATGTTTTAGGAGATGTTTGTATCCCAGCAAAGACACCTGTTTATATTGTTCCATGGTTACTTCATCATCATTCGCGTTATTGGAGTGAACCAGAAAGGTTTAAACCAGAACGGTTTGAAACCAATGCTAATCATGGTGACGCTCCCTCAGGCTTTGTTTATATTCCATTTGGTAGAGGTAAGGACCACCATTGGATGGATGAAAGGATATCATTGACCATTGAAAAGGGTCTCGAATGTGTGCTGGTTATAATCTTGCGCTGTTAGAATTGAAAATATTGTTGATCTATGCTTGCCAACAGTATTATTGGAGTTGTGTTCTTCCCCATTCTCTAAAAACAGTAAGCAGTCCGTTAATAGACTTATAGATAACTGAAGGCAATCATTGCATTTTTATAGGAGCATCGATTTCCCAATCTTTCTATGACGCCAGGAAACATATATTTTCGTTTTACAACTCGAGAATAAAAGCATTTTTATTCATCTGCACTATTCGCATCCTCCTCCTCTTCCTCAGAACCTTCTTCATCGCTGTCTTCCTTTTCATTCGGATCAAAGTCCTCATCTTCTTCTTCACCAAGCTCCTCATCATTCCCTTCATCAGCTTCAATATTTTCTTCCGTACGTTGTCGCTTCAATGCATCTTTGATACTAGACATCGGCAATTTCTTTTCACGCAAAAATGAATAGATATTGTCAAATTCCGGACGATCAATATTGCTAAATAAAAGTGTATGTCCACTGGATAGCGTGATTTGCAGATCAAATCTTCTTTCCAAGTCCATTCTTTTAAATTCGATCATTTCCACATCTTCAAAACGAATATATGTTGGTGGTTTGTTGACAAAGAACAAACAACTTTCCAAGAAAAACAAATACCTAATAAGGCATCGATAAGATAGATTTCATCCAGTAAAGAATACAACTTACCCATCATTGGCTCCTAATGCTGTACGAACAGCGCTTTGACCCCGATGACTTTTGAAACTTATCGGTGAATGCAACGGTTTTTTGGTAACCTCGCGAAGAATTTTGGAAAATATTTCCCAGGTTTCACCCTTTGAAACACCTACCAAATTAGGATAACGAGACTTGAGTTCTTTTTCTGTAAGCGTGAATTCGGCCTCAACTTCTTCGTCTTTCTGAAACTGAAAGACAAGATGAGGATATAAAGTATTCCCTTGCCGGACCGGAGGATCCAAACTAAGAACAAAGGTTATGTGTGCTTCATCAGGTTTGGGCAACAAGAACATTCGCGTCACAGCACTATATAATATTTTGTAGTCGAAAGATTTTCCATGCAGTTTAAGATGGTTGGGATACAAATCAACATCATAGCGACCTCTAGGAACAAGTAAAGGCATGTCCGCAAAACTAATAAGTGATTCACCAGTAAACGAGGCCTCTGCACTTTTCAGAATTCCTTTGTACAAATGTGATGCGTGGCTTTCATCAGCGACGAACAAACGAAGTTCAACAAGACACTCATCAGTTTTTGCCGCAGTATCATCCACGTGGAATTCTAAAGCAAGTTCTGAAGAGGAAGGTATCTGTACTTGAGACACTTCTTCCAACGGAATATCGAAAGCGTCTGCTCCTTCAGCAGATTGAAATAACAGTGCTCGACCTTGCAGTCTTGCGTCTCCCCAGTTCCAACCATTAAGAGGTTGACGTACTTTTTCCACTTCCATACCCATCTTTTCTGTGCAATATTGGCTTAACAAGTTAAAGTCTTCTTGACGAAAACTGTATGACGTGAACATAATAGAAAACGTGTGCCAATCACAACTTACCCTTCAAAACGATTAGTAACTTCTCCCTTTAATACGCAAACAAGTTGCATGCCTCTTGCTCCTTTAATCCATCGCAAAGACTGCAAGTTTTCTTTATCTATGTCAAGTGCACGAGCAGTTTCTTTTGCGCGCCAACTGACACCCCCTGAATGGAGCCGAAGGGTACCTGGCCCAGAACTAGAACCCGAACCTGCAATATATATACCTCCAAACTGTCTAAGACTATCTTCCGGGTGGGTCGACATTACTCTTTTGGTTTTCTAAATACAACGTGTGTTATGGATAAACTACTTTGAACACATCAGTCCACTCAATCCCCAACACCAAATAATGTCTGTCATTTTAAAAATATTTTGCTTTATCCATTCAGTAAAAGATTGTCTCATTTATTCTTCTCATTGGACAAAGAGAAACAAGTTTCCCACCAAGTCTTTTTCCTACTCATCAACTGACTATCAGAACATTGTAAAAGTTCTAGAAAGTAGTCTTCTACATCATGTTTTTGAACTTTATGGCATGAATATTCATAGCTACCAGGTTTGGATATTCCCTTATTATCCACATCATCTGTTTCCCTTTTAGAAGATATTTCCTCCCACTGCCCACATTTGTTTTCTAAAGAGCAATCTGCACAACTGATATCTCTCAAAAAGGAATCCGTCGATGAACAAAAGGAAAGACAACGTGAAGATGGAGAATTGGTCCTAGACGTCATAACTTCGTCTTCTTTACAAAGACTAGAAATACTTTCCTTGGAAGTTGAATGAAGGTGTTTGGAAGAAAGAGAATGAAATACATAATCCTTTGTAAACACATTGCCATTATGTACACTAAGATCACATGTCCACTCAGGTTTCCTTAAAATGATGAGATGAAATACCAGTTCATCATAGCATCCAAGGTCCTTTGCTGTTTTTACAAATAGTTCTGCTATCTTTTGTGGACTCTTCTTCTTTCGCAAGGATTGACAAACGACTCTCTTTATAGACTCCACTGAAAACCACTCCAATATATTCTGACTAGACACAACAATAAATTCATCCCAAGGATCCAGTGGTATACTGGTAAACTCAAAGGACTGGATGGTCGTTTGATGCTGTTTTTGATTGGATATCTTTGTTTGTTTCAACCATTCCATTTGCTTCATATCGCAAGGTTTCAGAATTCTTGCTTGGTCGGCACGATACATGATCAACATTACTGGTCCCCAATGACCAACAAAAAGACTATTATCATGACAGACAAGAATGATACCTCTTCTGTCCAACAAGAAGGAATCATGTTCATTATCTCTCCATGCTTTCTTCCAATGTTCATGAGTTTGATAGATTGCTTCCTTTATCCTATTTCAGAAAGTAAATAGATGGCCATTAGGATCAGAAAGAAATGAACCTACTCATTTTCTGCTATAATGCCTGATTTGGTAAAAGCACCAACTAGTTCATTATAAAGGAGTTCCTTCTATCAAATAAAAAGTGGCAATAATGTTGAGCTATTGTAGTCAATAACTAAGAAATTGTTTTGATACTTACCACCCACCAGTGATTACCTATGGGCTTGGATAATATTGCGAAAATTGCTACTTGCTTATGATTCATGTGATTATTCAACACTTTCGCAAAAGGCACCAATCTTTTCTCAAAAGCTGTTGTATCCCATGGTTCTTGCCAAAATGCATATTGAAATACTCGAGTGGATGAACACGTTTCCAAACTTTCCCAATCTTTGTGGGTAATCACTTTCTTAACTATTAACACTATTCATCTGAACCATATGATTTCACTTACCCTGATTGTCATAACTGGTGTTGTTTTGCATCATCCAAAAAGCATTTGAATCATTTGACTAGTCAATCCTTTTGCTTTATCCGTTGTTTGCAAGATGATAGGCCATCCACCCAAAGATCAATCTCAACGGAAATTCTATCCAGTAATGGATATCCGTTTGCCCCCCACTCACATGGTCTCTTTTTGGTAGGTCATGTCCCCAATGCTTTACGAAACCAGATGTCATGAGAATTGTTTTTTCCTTGTACAAGTTGGATTATTTTTAGCATTGTTGATGTTTTAAATAGAGAAAAATAATTTTCTATCTCTTTAAGAACAGTAGACTTGATGCCAAACCATCATCTTGTAGGATAATCAAATCATTGGGGCTCTATGGGCCATGAGAGGAAAGGATCCCATGGGCCACATCAATCACTTGACAACTCCGTCGTATCGCTTGCCGTGTGGAGATTGTCATTTTGGTTGGAGGACCCTTTGTAAGACTTGCTCATCATAAACAAGTGGGGACAACCAGATGGCAGATGCTGAATTACTACAAGCTGTTCATGAAGTGTTGAAAAAGTCACTTATTCATGATGGTTTAACGAGAGGCGTTCGTGAAGCAGTACGCACGATTGAAGCAGGGCAAGTAAGTACTATTCTTGATGTATTCCTGGCATTCTTACGTTACACAAGTGTCAATTGGCTATACTCGCTGAAGATTGTGATCAACCGGGAATCGGTGCCTTAGTAGAAGCACTTTGTACTGAACAAGGTGTTAGTTTGGTCAAAGTACCCGAACGAAAACAACTAGGTGAATGGGCAGGTCTCTGTAAGATTGACCAAGAAGGGAAAGCTACTAAAGTAGTTGGTTGTTCTTGTGTCGTTGTGAGAGATTTTGGAGAGCAATCTGAAGGCTTGAACTTTTTGTTGGAATATTTGAAAGAATCGGCTGTAGCTGCTACGGAATAGAGCAGGTGCTGTTGTAGGTTGCAATAAAATGTGTTTTGTTTGTTACGTGAAATGTAAAAGTGTACAAGATGTTTATTATTTATTCACGATACATTTGGTTGATTGGTAAGAAAGACAGGAATGACAGGGGAAAATATGATTGCCCTAGAACCTTCAATAGTACAAGAGAATAAAGACCAGGAGATGGACAAGTTGGACTATTTTATGACGAAACTATCTTCTCCTTGGAGTCAAGAACTTAAAGATGCAGCTGTTTCTAAATTAGGAAAGTTAAAGAAACCAGTTGTTCCTTTACTGGTAAAGGATGAGTGGATGAACTCATTGGTGGACAGCCACTGGAGTAGTGAAGAGCCATCAAAAGATGTAACAAATAATAAGAAACGTTCTGTAGAAACAACAGGAAAAGAGTGGTTTGACATGCCAGCCGTTCCAACCAATGACACGGAAACATTAAAGGCCGTTCAGTTGTTACATCTTCGAAAGTTTATGTATCCCAATCGCTTTTACAAGTCGTTGGGTTCCGAAAAGTCGAAACATAGGTTTTATCAGGTGAGGAACAGTGTTGGTTTTTTGTTCAATTGACTAAAGGCTTGTAGATTGGAACAGTCCAGGACCAAGCTGAAGACTTTTATTCCAGTCGTTTGTCACGTCGAGAACGAAAAAGATCCTTTACTGATGAAGTTTTATCTGACCCTCATCTTAAAACTTCAACCAAGACAAGATATACCAAAATTCAAGCTGAAAAAAAGGGTTCATCCAGAAAGAAACTAAACAAAAGAATAGAGAGAACTCTTCCCAAGTGGAAAAGAAAATAAGGTTTTATATATTTAGCTTTATAGATTATTACATAGGGAATATCAACCAAGTGTTGAACAGCACTTGAAATAAATCTGTAGTAGGTCAAACAACGGAATGATTGTTCGTTTTGTTTTCTTCCTGGTGCATTTCTGTTACAGAAACTTCACGAATGAGGTCTTCATAGGCATTGGAAACACTATAATATGCAGTAGTACTATCATCTTCAATGATTGCCAATATAACTGCGTCCATCGAAAACTCAAAGTTGACCAATGTTGCTTGTGTCACCAAATTATCTATTCTATAGGAATGAAAGTATTAAATATTAGCAATGATGACCATCTCAACTTACTGTCCAGGACTAAGTTTCGAGTCTGTGGGTATAGGAACTATGGAATACCAACGAACATTCTCTTTTGCCGTGTTGTGAGATGGCGTTGCCAATATTATATATCGCTCACTCTCAAGTAGAGGAAAAACTAAAACAATAGGCCACTTTCTAAATAGATAAAGATCCTTTGCTACCTGAAACGCAGAAAATGTATATTTGGGATATATATGAGGTTGTAGTTTGTTACAGAATTGGTCATACTCTTCCACAGGATCAACATTCACACCACCTTCACAAACCACTTTGCTATCAGCCATTGTCTGATGAATTGCTTTGGATTGAACAATATCATTCGCTTCTTCCAAAACAGAACAACTCCTTTCTTCCTCACCAGGCGTATTCATACAAACAGTCTGTTCTTTCTGTTCTGAAGGGTTTCTTTCCTCAATTTCTTTTTTAGAATCTGTTGGTAACTGTTCCACTAGATGGTCAGCAGTAACTCTATTTCTTTTTACATTCTTTCGGCTAGTGTTTTTTGGATTTCTTCTTTTTCTTGCAGGACTAGGAGTAAGTGGATAAGCAAAACGTTCCAAGTTCTCACCATATTTACGCCTCAAGCGCTCACTTCTTCTTTCAGACTTTGAACTACAACTGGAGGCTGCATTGCTTTCATTATCATCACTCGGCGTCCAATTCATTTCCAATCAACCATTTATTCCAACAATTCCAATAAATGAATGACTTCATCATGAAGTGAAGTATTTAAAGAGGAAACAAGAACTTTTAGAATTCGTGAATGATCAGGTTCCTCTAATGGAAACATAATATTCTGCTGTCCAGCTTGTAATATGAGAGCTTCCAATACCCTTAAAGCACTCTGACGATAGATAGGAACACCATTGGTTTCCAACCAAGTTGTGATGATTTCTTGACAAACGTGCACATTTTTCACCCATAAATCAAGCAAAGGAACACGAAGTTGATATAAAAAATCTTCCATTTTCCAAAACGTTCCGGAAACAGCTTGCAAGTTTTGCAGAATTTGTGATAATGATGACAAATTCATCCATTGAAGGATATGACATAAATGAATACAAAGCACCCGAATAAACACACTTCGAGGAGAGTTCAAAGATGCATCCATTTTCTCACAGCTTGGAACGGTTTGTTTGTAAATGTTACACAATTCGTCATCATCTGTCCAATCATCTTCGTGAAAAGTCAACAAAGACGTTAGAAATATACACAATGTAAAGACCAAAGGAATAAGGATCTGTTTCTGATTAGATATTTCCGAGGATATAGGAATTCTTAGTAATAGAGCTAGAAATAAAAATACTGTAAGCTCGCTGTTGCTAATCTCCGTAGTTATAATGGCTAAGCGACAAAGTTCCAAAGTATCTTGAAAAATATTTTCTGATATGAAAAACTTTTCAATTAGTTGAAAGAAGATGCCTTCCCCAAATGAGTTGCCTAGTGAAAAGAGCCAGTCGAATAGAAATGCTCCATGGAATCGTAACCAAGCATCTTCACATAAAGCAAGTTGATAGGCTACATGCAACATATTAGGAAGCATCATGACCTGCTCTTTTTCCATAGACTCGGCTAGTTTGTAAATTGTTTTCAATAACTGACCCTTTTTCAGTTCATCGCATTTTTGGGAAAATATTTCAGAAGAAAAACGAGACAAGAAGATGGCAAGAGAATGTTCTTCGCAACGAGGTCTTAACAGACGATAAAGCCACAGAGAACGAAAACTTAAAGGATGCTCTATTCCTTGTTGGACAATTGATAAGCAAAGTTGACTCCATGATGACCTGATGTTGGGTTCACAATAAGAACAAAGTTGAATAATTTGATCTAAAATTGTCTGCATGTAAGCATCACTATCACTTAGATGAAGCAAAGTAGACTTTGGATAACCAGCAATATCTGTTTTCATATCCAAATTCGTCAATTGCTCCAAATTTACAGCAACTTGACAGCACAAATGAGAGACATGACTCCAAGTACCCAATGGATAGCAACGTTCAACAAAAGAAAGCACAAAACGAGAAAGTAAATTGGCCAACAACAGTCTTCCATGTTTCACGAACGAGGCATTGGCCATTGTCTGACTCAAGATGACTGAATGACAAAGGTGAGAAAGAAAACTTCGAATATCATCCTTATTGCGTTGAATGACTTCCGACGACATGATTACAATTAAAGGAATAGCATCAAGTGACTGCTTATCTAATGGATATAATGGGACTTGATTGTCATGACCAGATTCTGAAGCTGTAGGTGAAAATATAATTGGCAGAAACAAATCAACACGACCGCAACTCAGTGTAGCACACACTTTCCTGACAAGCCATAACCCATCGCTAAGAGGTGAAACCAACTGATTCAAAGTTTGGTTGGTAAGTTTCTGTAGAGCTTCAATCGCCACTTTCAAATTATTGATTTGGCTACCACAGGCATGCCATAGACTGTCAAATGTAGAGAGAAGCCAATCTTTCGAATTGGCATCTTGCATTACACTCTTTTCTAAAGAGAAAAGATTAAAGACAACATTTTCTGAGATATTTCCCTTTTCCAGCCACGGCAGCAAATTTATCATAATCCGCGGATAATCATATTCGATATTTTCTTGCAGACTATTCTTCAGCTTGTCAAGTACTTGTAACACAACATGATTGGCAAGAAATGAACAGAGCACAGCCCCTCTTCGCGAAATATCTAGCACTAAATTTTCATCTTGACAACTCGAAATATGAAACTGATGCAGTTGCAGAGGTATTTCATATTTAAAGTCTTTTGTCAACAATGAAAATATACAAACGAGCGCTTGCAATGCCAAAGGATGCAAGTCATCTCGACTCCAACCTAACATGAAATAAATAACAGATATGATTTCGGAAACCAAAACTTCGTCTTTTTTGATCATATCTTTTGACCATTGCTTATCAACGATATAATCAAATAGAAGATATGCAGCATGATAGGCAATAACCTCATTTGAGTGATCATTGGACATCAATGTCAACTCTATCAAGGTCTTGAGAGTCTTGTCCTCTGACTGAAGCATTCTTAATAGTGCAGGCTTCAAGATTTCATGATACTCAAACTTGCCAAAATAGACATCATCAAAGGGTTTGAATACTTCCAATAGATTACTGAAGAAAATGTTCGGACTGAAGCTGATAGACATCATATCATCTTTGTTTATACCAAATGACTCATGATGTCCTAAAAAGACTGTCACCAAAATATATGAAAGTCTCGTTACTTTTTCTTGCAAGTCCTCAACGGTCAATGAAACCTCCCTACTCCAGTGTTCATGGAAGCCATGACGAAAGATAGAAGTTGTCCGTGAAGCATTGGTAGATTTTCTAACTCTCTTTGAAACACTCCAACGTAACATAAGTTGTAATGTTTCTTTCCATATGCTTCCAAGATACTTCGCAAAACCAGAAAATGGTTCAAACAAAGTAAATGCCTTTAACAAAGTGCAGCAATAAGTTTCTCGTAATGCCATTAGATCAAACGGGTTTTGTGGAATTTCTTCAGTATTTGTAAGCACAACTCTCATGCGTGAAAAGTATCGTGAATACAAGTCTAATAATTCTTCATTCACATCCATATTGGGGTCTGATGTCAAGGAGGACAACATCGTCAGCATCAACTTTGCATAAAACAGTCGCTGATTGTCTCTTTGGCGTCTTATACGTCCCTTGGGAGTAAGAACAGAAGGAGAAAGCGGAAAAAGAATACGTTCTGCTTCTAAACCAAAGGAAAATATCCACTTGGAAGGAATGTATTGCACGAAATCCAATAGCTGTGAACAATATGAAGTGCAAAGACTGCTTTTTGTAGTTTCAAAACCTAGCTGAACTGGAGATAATAGCGACTGAAACAGTTTCTGAGGTTCTGTTGAACTCTTACTATTTTTCTGTCGTAGATAGGTTGGCTGATTATCCACTGATGAAGAACAAACCACATAAAAGAACAAGAAGAAATATGTTTCTATTGCATCCCCATAAGACATATTCAAGCGATAGAAATTTGGAAACTTTTCACGTTCTTTGACATTTCCTTGAAGACCCTGATCTATGGTAGCTTTCAGACTCAGCATAATCTTTTCTGCTTCCAGGCATCCCGATAAAGCTTGTTCAGGTGACTGCTTGGCGACATAACTTAAGAAATCCCGCCAACCATCCAGAGAACCGTAAGAATATGTTAAAATAGCTGATGTCTGAGACAGAATGTCGTCTACACTTTTCGAGGTTGTGAAGCTATTCGAAGATAAATCTTTGTTACTCAAAGATACGTCGTTCAGGCAGAAGGATACTCCTTGAAATAGTATTTTATGAATGGACTTGATTACTGCTACTAATGTTTTCCGAAAGTCAACCAAAGGTATTGCATGAAGCAAAATGAGAGCTTCTTGTATTTTATAGAGAGTCGTTCTTAAATGTTGGCTCTTGCAGTCATTATTCGAATCGGCTGATGGTGAGTTATCTTCAAGAATACCATACAAAACCTCCAAAACTTGGGTTACATGAGACACTGAGATATCCAGAGGATTGGTTCGTTTCAAACAAAGTTTTGAGAAAAGAGCATTAATAATTGATTCTTTTGCATTTTCCATTCTACGGCATAGTTCGAGTATTATTTTTTCGAGTTCACCACCAAAAATACGTTCATGATAGCATGCCAATTCAGTAAGAATGGGATATAAAGTTTGCAGTTCTTCATTGTCAACATAATCCAATAAACAAGCTACGCTCTGGAGCTCAATTTGGAGGAGACCATATAGGTCTTGTATATCCTGGAGAAAAGTTGTTTGGGACTTTGAGGTATCCCAAAGTGCACTTGTTGCTTTCAGAATTCTACAAGCTTGTTGTGCTAACTTGAGCTTTTCCGAAGAACTCCAAATCATTATTTCTCTGGGTTTTTCAACGAATATAAAGCTGTCGTTCTTTAGACGTTCCATGTTTGAACTTTCACCGCCAAAACACAGTAAAATTACTGAGCAAAACACGAAAGATACTTCAGAGAGAGGATTCCATTTACCGCTTTTCCACCAATCCGTAACACGAGATATCCAAATATGAGGATAAAACTCTATAGCTATCATGACACAATTTCCTAAAAGGGAATAGAGCTTCCTATTGGATTCTACAAATGTGCGCTGCGGTGATAAAAGTTTCCTTATGACATGAGTAATATGCTCTGTCATGTTCGTTGGACTTTCCTTTCTTCGAACATAGACACCTAATACGTGAATAAGGGACATAATTAAAGGTTCTTTCGTTGATATATCTTTGGACTCTTCATATTGTTTACAGCACTTGGCTATGAATGGCCAAAGTTCCTTTTTCATCACATCAGTATGTTTGGCTTTCAACAGTACAGCACCGAGTAAAAATGCCTTGGCCATGTGCTTCGGCTTTGAGCACCACTTTTGTGACACAGCATAAAGATCATCAATAACTTTATACCACTGGGCTAGAGACACCGAATCCTTAACTTCGATTGTTACGTCTTTCGATAAGAGTGCTATTATGTTGTCTGCTATCAAGTGCTTGACGGTTGTAGAGCGATTCTGCATGACTAACAGACGATAATATTCTAAGAGACGAATTGAGCTTTTCGTGCTCATAAAATCTTTCATAGACAGTCGCAAATTCTTCATAAGCCTCAAATGAAATAGAAGTTCACTGTCCGTATCGCGAAGATTGAAGAAAGAAGAGAATGAAGAGTTTCCCATCAACGAAGATATTCTCTCATTTAATTTTGTACGTATTTCTTCTAATGAAAATAAGGAGAGGGCTCCTAAACATTCAGAACAACCATCAACGATGGCACTTGAAAAGTAACCAAATTGATAAGCTGTAGCTTTGCCGAAATTCAAAACTCTCTCAAGCGTTAACGAGATTATATCGTCCACCAGATTCCCTGGAAGCTTAAATGTGTGCTCTGATATGCCATATAGAAACATTTGAACAGTTTTCATTTGGCAGAGATACAGAAATTCGTTTTCACATTTTGTATTGGTAAAACACCTTCCTGACGGGCTGAATGTTCCGATAAAGTCATTTTCATCCAATCAACTAGCAGTGTTAAAGTGTAGTCTACGGAACGACGGGAAACTGTTTGTAAACAGTTTATCGAATGTTGCCAATGTGTATCACGTTCTATGGTTTCAACAAATTTCACATCTGATTCCATGTCCAACAGCTTCGCTAGATCTGAGACAACTTTCTGTAAGTGAGAAACCGTACAAGAACAAACTTGACGTCGTCTCTCTTCAATTTCGTGACCAGTCAAGGAAATGTGTTCTATTGAAATAGTGCGCGGATTGCTTGCCTTTTTCGAGTTTGTTTCTTTCGTCAGCTTTGAGTTCGCTAACATTTTTGAACAATACGAATACCACAGAATGAAACTAGAAAAGTTTCGCTTTTTATATATTGTATGTGGTTGAGAGAGTGGGTCGCATTAGACACAAGACTCCCAATGTTTCCCATAAAAAGGCGCCAAATTTTCGATTCCTTTTTTTTTTGTTTTTTTACACCTTTTGGCGAGATGTCTTCTTACCAGAAACGAGTTCCTGGACCACCCTTAAAGGGGCCTTTGATATTTTTTGTTATCCAACCACCATAAAAGTCACCTTTTTGCGGAATGACCTTTTCTTTCCCAACATAAGCTTCATCAAACTTTGAGGCATAGAAAGCAAAATAACCTCGGATGTCTTTGTATGTACCAGAAGCTTCTGGATAACACCAAGCACCGTTCCTAATTACACTGTCTGCAACAATAATATCAAAATAGTGTGCGACTCCTTTAAATTCACAGAAAGTTTTCAAGTCTGATTTTCTGAATAGCTCCTTATGAACTGATTCTGATGGAAAATAGTAGGTTGGAGGATGGCTCGTTTCAAGAATTCTATAGCCATTTTCGGTAGAAGCTATTTCAACGCCGCGGTGAATCACTTTCAAACAATGTTTTGCTTTTTCTAACTTGGGAGGTCGTGGATAATCCCAGACGTTTTCATCTTCAAGTATTTCGGAGCTGGACATTATTACTGATGCTTTTCGAGGGCCACTTGCAAGTTTTCTACACAGCGTAGAACCGGTATTCGTTGGTAGTTTTCTGTAGTTTCTTTGAGAACTACCAAATGTTCTATCGGAACGATAAGCAAACTGCTTAAATGCTTGGCTGTACCACAGGAACATGAATTGTGTGGCTGCAGGTTAATATGACAAAGATGGCTAGCAATGATTGAAACTGCAAATTTATTTTCAAGTTACTGGCAGTGGATAATGATAGAAAGCAAACATTCTTGTGCATCATGTGAAACAGAGACTCAAGTAAAGTTTGGAAATGGAATAATTAATACAAATACAATCCTTACAAGTTGTTACCTTGCAGAGAAGGTTGATTATTTTATCTTAATATTCTCACACGATAAGACAGTTTACTTGTTCTTGATAAACGGTGTGTGTTAAACAAGAAAGGCATTTATATTTTGACAAGAGTTCTGAGATAAAGACGTAATACCTTAAGCGCCACATGAATACCTTTATTATATCTGGAAAGTTCCAAACAATTGTTCTAACGATATCTTCTGAGTGAAAGTGTGTTTCTTCGTTTCCAGTTGGCTCGTACACTCGGTCTGGTCTTGGTTGCTCGGTGTCCCTTACGACGAAGACCCCGATGAGCTCTTCCAGCTGATGTAAGACCTCTTCTTTCACGATGTTTCATAGTTGGTTTACATATCCACTTAATCTTGGGGTCTCTGCGAATAGCTTTGTGACTTGGATCGATAAGAATAACTTCATAATATTTATAGACTCCGTCTTGATTGATCCAATAAGAGTTGAGTACTCTTAAGTTACCACAGCGTCTTCCTGCACGCTCTTCAGCAACCGATCTCTTATTTCGTTTAAACTTGAGCTGAGTGATGCCTTGATTCTTTGGCTTTCCATACTGAATACCTTTGGAAACTGGCCTCTTTCTTCCACCTCTTCGAACGCGCACTAAAGCACAATTTAAATTTTAAACCAAAATTTCAAGCTTGATGTACCTCTATAAATGACATATCCTTGCTTTGCTCTATAACCTAGAAGCCTTGCCTTGTCTGGACGAGTTGGTCGCGGTGCACGATGAACCGATGGTAAGTGACGATATTCCCAGGCACGCACTCGAAGTAAAAAGCGCATGACGTCCGATTGTTTCTTCCTCCACAGTTCTTGCATATACTTGTAAGCACCCATGTTGTCTTATTCTCTAGGGAAGCCAACACGACCAAATCTAAATACTTCCCACTCTACAACATCCACGACGACGAAAAGTTCAAGGGGTCTCTTCTTATGGGGAGAAGTATGAGGGTGCGAAGGATGCCCATTGGGGGGAAAAGGGGTCTTGTTGAAGCAAAACTATTTCCTTGTAAACTGCAATTGAATTGTTTATGATAATACTCTATATTGGTTTTATTGATACGAATGTATTTGTAGTTATTCATGTGTTATCTAAGCATGATACAAAAACTCAAGGTATTGGCACCAGTCATGCTTTCCAATACAAAGCATATGGTTGAAACCTTTAAACAAAATGTATAACTTGCTACATTTGAATTGAATCAATTACCCAAAAGAGTACCTTTTTCTGTTGTTGTTGTTTTCCATTTTCATGATCCATGGACTTGAGCCCATCAGAGAAGTACAAATGATGGAAATGTCCAACGACGTCGATCATTGTGGAATTATTGTGTTGAAGTGGTGTTTGGATTCGTCGACAAGGAGCATACATAAAGCATGGGACGAAGTAAGTGAAAACAGAACTATTGTAGAACAGAACTAAGCAAGTAAAAAGGACCTGCAAGATGCTACCGATATATTAAGAATAAGCCTTATCCAAAGTCTCGTTTCTGTCGCGGAGTACCGGGTAAGTAGAGACAACCCTTGTTCCCGGTAGAAACTGTTTCTCACTCTCGTGAAAGACCCTAAAATTCGTATTTACGACTTGGGAAAGAAGAGAGCTCCAGTAGAAGAGTTCCCTCTTTGCATACATTTAGTTTCCGATGAGAACCAACAAATATCTTCCGAGGCGTTGGAGGCTGCTCGAGTTGCTTGTAACAAGTACCTTACAAAATACGCCGGAAAGGATACTTTCCACATTAGAGTCCGAGCACATCCTTTCCACGTCATCCGTATCAACAAAATGTTGTCTTGTGCTGGTGCCGATAGACTGCAGACCGGAATGAGAGGTGCTTTTGGAAAGCCTCAGGGCACTGTTGCTCGAGTTTATATTGGTCAGATACTTATGAGTGTTCGTGCAAAAGACCAGCATGAGAGTGTTGTGAGAGAGGCACTCAATCGTGCCAGGTACAAGTTCCCTGGAAGACAAAAAGTCATGGTCTCCAAGAACTGGGGCTTTACTCACTTTAGTCGTGAAGATTATCAGCGTTTGAGAGATGAGGGCAAACTTATATATTCTGGATGTCACTGTCAGTTGATTCGGAACCATGGACCTTTGACCGTTGTTGCCTAAAAGTTGGAAATAAAGCGTGAATATTTCCTTTGCCAACCATTGTGTCATTTTTAACCATGTTTTTATTTGGTTGGGTTGTTTGAAATGACCATTGCTTGATGATATGGAAGAAGCATCCAAGCAAGTAGAAAAGGACCAAACAAGGACAAAAATAGAAAAAATATTTGATGACCTAGAACAAAAGATACATCATGTTGACACACAACTGGCAACACTGACAAACAAGTTAGACTCCAAACACGCCAGACAAGCTTCTTTGATGGAGCTCCTTGAGACACAGTTATGGGATGTTGAGACGGAAGCCACGGAGTTAAATAACAAATGGCAAGGTTTTATAAAAGAACTTGAATATTTGAGTAAGCCTTTAAACTTGTTTTACCTCAAGACAAGTCGCTTGGAGGAAACAAAGAATATGTGAGTGTTTTGCAATAGGTTGGTTTCAGTTTTACTGATTAACTTGTATTTTCTTGAGACAGATTGGAAACGGCTATAAAGCTACGTTCGATCTTTGCAGCATTTCAGTCAGCCTTCAAACAAGGCAACTTAAAACAAGCAGTAGAATATGCCAGTCAGTTGCGGGACTTGGAAAAGGAACCAACCTTTCAAGCAGAAAGTGTCCAGAAGCTGTTAAAAGAGCAACCATCATACCGTTATGAGTTAGAGTCTTTAAAGGAGTCGTTACGGCATCGCATCAAAGAAGCTCGTTCAACAGGACCTGATGCTCTTTTATCACTTTATGATTTTTCTCTTGATCTCTATAAAGTTGGAGCCGAAGAAGAAGCTTTTGAAGGTTATTTATCTTTTCTAATGGATCTTATTGAAAAGGAGATGCATCAGCTGTTAGAAACTTTGCCACAAACTGTAGAACGTTCTGGGAAGGCTGCTGGAAAATGCATTTCTTCGATAACTCACTTGTATGAATGTGTTGCTTCTTATATCGCTGATAATCAGTATAAATTTGAACAAGACTGGGTTAACAAAGGATTGGCTTATCGAATGATCTGCAAACTGCAGTCCGTTTGTGATGAATACAGTTGCATAATTTTAGATACTTATCGAAAGTGTCAACAGTTAGAAACCATTGCAGAAAACTTGGAATCGAAGTCTGTTGATGTAAAGCACTTGGACTCTGTAATGGACCAAGTAGCAGTAATATCTCAACGAACAGCTGCCTACTTCAACTTTATTCAACAGAAACTTGAATATTTGGAAGAGGTTTCTAGTCACCACAGCACTAATATGAGAACGGATACTACTTTATTAAGAGATTGTTTATTACGTCGAAAATTGGAAGAGCTCATTTCTGTTTATATTTCAATGGAAAACTTTTATATGATGGAAAGTCTTAAGAAAGCAATAGCTTTAGATGAAACATCTTATCGTGCAGACGTATTGGATTCTGCTTTTGTCGACGATTGTTATTTTGTTATACAAAAGTCTGTCAAAAGAGCATCTAGTTTTGATAATGCCGATGTATTCTGTGCAATTATAAATGAAGTAAGTGATGTGATCAGTAGACAATTGTATGCTTTTTTAAAGAAAAGATTACAAAAAACAATATCTGCTGCCAATCAGAAAACACCCAACAGGTAAGTCTTTTCTGCTGGGATATTTCTATTATTGATAGAAAGCAATGCTTGTAGGAATTCAGTCGATTTTATGCAAACTAAAGCAACTGTGAAAAACAAACATCCTTATCAGTTTCTTATTCGATTGGTCAACAACTTACAGAGCTGTAATGATTATAGCAAACGGTTAATGGAATGGTTGGAAAGTACCAGTCGAAAAAGTAGTGGTTGGTTGCCGCATGAATGGGATAAAATACATTCCGTTCTTGCCGATTTAAAAGACACTTTCAAGCAATTTCATTGGTTGTATGAAGAAGCATTGGAGCATTTGAAAAGTAGCATTACTAGCAAACTATCTCGTTCGGTAAGAAAAAAGAAGACATTATTTAAACAGAAATTGTCAGTTTTCTCTGATATTGATAATAGGTAGAGTCATTTCAACAAGTTTCCTTTATGATACAAGAAGTGGATACTACAGACATTGAATCATATTCTCCTTTTCCAAGTTTTTTGGAACAGGTGGATAAAGTTTTTACTCCATTGGAAGATATGTTATTAGAGTATAGTTGGGATCAGTTGACTCGCCAAGTGGCTTTGTGGGTTACCCATCAATTGGAGTCTTTGTTGTGGCACAAACGATTTAATGCATCAGGTGCTTTTGAAATAGATAATGTTGTAAGAAGCATTACCCATTATTTCAATGGCAAAATGAAACAAGGCACTGTTCGAGATATCTTTACTCGATTGTTTCAGTTGATCATATTACTGAATGTAGAAAGTCCAACCGAAGTGTATGAAATGTGGGATGGAGGAGAAGAACAATCCATTCATTGGAAGTTAACAGAAGAAGAAGTACGCAAAGTATTATCTTTAAGAACTGAATTTTCTCGGGAAAGCATTCAGAATCTTGCATTATGACAAGGCATGTTTTTTGGTGATTCCGTCATGTCAAGCTAACCTACTCTACAAGAAACTCTTCCTTCAGTTTCTTCAACTGTTAATATTCTTTGATCGAAACCCATTTGTAACGTGAACTAGAAACAAACGAATGAATACTTAATCACCTTAGAAACAACAGAACTACATACAGAAGGAGCGTTAATTCCAAATTCATGAATTGTTCTTCTTTGTATTCTTCTCAAATTTGCTGCGATATGAACATCAATGTTACTATTATGTCCTTCCATTGACTCTAATGAAGCAATCGGCATCCATAACTTGATATTGTTATCAATACCACTGGTGGCAATCATTGGTTGATAAGGATGTGGCTAATGATCGTTTCAAGCTTTGTCACCAACCAAAAAGACATTATCTTACCAGAACACAATTGACCACCTCGTTATCAGCAATGATGCTATTGACTAGTCGACCACTTCTCAAACTCCAAATATAGAAACGTCCTACATGTATTTTCAATAAAGTCATTATTTTCCAATACAATTCCTTACCATCATCACTTCCTGATAAAATACAAGGATTCTTATCACCCATAAAACTTACTTCTTTGATATCGGTATTCATACTTCCATGGCCAATCAATCGTCGACAATATCCCAAACAGGAATACTTTTGTTGACTTGGCAACTTGTTCCAAAGTTTATTTTCTTGGGTTTGTGTATTATTATTATTATTGGAGTTTGGACTCCTTTGATCCCAAGTACCCTCAGGTCTTCTTGCCTCTTCTTCCATTCTGCGTTGAACAAGCCTAGAGACCATGTCTTCCAATTCCTATTCATATCTTATCTTATTCACTCAACCTAGAATGAACCAAATAATCTACCTTTCGGATATTATTCAACTGTTCAGATAACAAATGCACCATTTCCATGATCCAAAACCCAATGAATAACTGCATGTGTTCTTTATCCCATAAAAGACGATCTTTTTGGAATTGGGCTTGGGTTGTTTCTGTGTCATAAACCTTTTCTCGACACCACCAATGACAAGAAGAGGAATCAAGTCTCCATGGTTGAATAGCACGTATAACTTGTTCTTGTTTACTTTCTGATTCTTTTATTATTGCCTTTAATTGACACTATACAAGCCAAACTTTAGTTGTTTCCTTAGAATGATGGCAATCTTCTTACTTCTAAATGTTCACTCATCGTGCGAAAGGGAGCAACTGCCCAAGAAAGATAATGCAAGTCACAAAAACAATAGCAAAACTCTCTAATAGGTTTGACAAGAATGGAAAGATTCTTTCCATCTTCTGAAGAGAACCTTTCTTGAAAAGTGTGCTGGTCTTCACAACCGTTCTTGATGTCTAATAATGCTGCCGATATATCACCAGGCCAACCTCTTAAACAGTATAATAAAGCTCTAACCGTTTCTTCTTAGCTTCTTTTAAACCTCAACCACATGATGCTTACCGACAAGAGAGCAAATGACGCCAAGGACAAGTGCGAAATGCTTCTGAACACCAAAACAAGGCACTTGTCAAAAAACACAGATGAATACTGTTCACTTGACATATTTTCTAACCTTTCGGCATGCAAAAGATATCGCATTGTCCGATGACAATACTCTTTGGTCAATGAACAAGAAGCCATGGTCATCAAAGGTTCCATTTCCATTGACTGACGAACATCAAAAATATAAACATTCTCATAACAATAAGTTGCAGCAATCAGTGAACCACTTTGATTGAAACAAGAAAAAGTGGTGAAATATTTCATATCTGCATTTCTCAAATGGGACTAGAAGAACTCATTATTGTTGTAAAAGACCAGGAAAGTATTACTTACAGGACAATAAGTTGCTTTGGGATTAATATGAAAATCATGATGATTATCTACAAGTTGATCCGATACCATTCTTCTATCATACAAACGAACATAAGGATCTATAATATAAAAAATTACTTCAAGGTATCATACTGGTGACCCATTGGTGTTTCACTTACCATAAGAACTTACAACCAATTCCAAAGGAAAACTCTGGTTGAGCATAGCACTCTTCACTTCAGAAACATCATTCTATTGATAATAAAAACTTTGGTTCAAACCACTCATTTACTATCCAAAATAAAAGAACAGTCTATACCGTTTGAGAACTTGTCAAATTCACAATTGTCATAGGCTCTGAATTGGAACGTAAATCAATTTGTTTCACAGTACCATCCTCCGAGCCACTAAATATGAGATTCGGATTAGAAAACTCGACATCAACTGTTTTCACACGATCATCATGTATTTCAAATTTCTTATTAATTCGTTCATCAACCGATGAGACGCGAACGGAATTATCCATTGAGCCACTTGCCAATAATCGGTCATTGGTACAAGGAATAAAGCGAACCTAGAGAGAATTGGTTATTATGCTCTTTTATGCCCAACATGCCACTTCATACTCCAAAAATATTCTGCAGGTGTCCTGTCTCTACTTCATACTTTATTTTTCTTGTAGCGACATCCCAAACCAACAAACGCAAGTCATCAGAGCCTGAAACCAACAATGTCCCACTTTCATTCCAAGCCAACCTATTCACACAACCTCTGTGTCCTTCCAATGTTCCAACGCTGTCTAGTCTCTTCATGAAAGATTCGTGAGACTTCAACACGAGATGATTAACCATGCAAAGCAACAGATAAGAGAGATAACTTACCATAAAATTATTTGTTTCCCAAGAAGCTTTTTGAGATGAATAAAGTCTTTTGTCAATGAGGTTGCACAAGGGTGTTAAACCTGGAACTTGTCGTTTGTCAACCATCACTCAATAATGAGAATATGAACAAAAATATGATATCTGTTTTATGCAAAATAAAACAGTTCACCACTTGAGTATTATTTCTACCAGACTTCACAAGTGTGCTGTATCTAACAATAATCACCAAACATTTGTTGTCAACTCCGAGTGTCTCATTTTCTGCCTGTTTGTTGATGGATGATTGGGTTGTCTAGTTTCAATTGTCCACAAATATCGACATGATGAACACTACTAAAACTTGTCAAGATGGTGAATTGATTATGATATACCTATCTTTAGAACAAGTAGAAATGATGCACGTGGACTCAAACACCGTATTCCAAAACAAATATGGCAAGTTTTATGGAGCAGATATTGTAGGCAAACCGTTGGGTGGCAAGTGGTACGCAAGAAACACCGATAAGAAAGGTCGCCGAGGATATGTTTATCCTTTATGGCCATCACCAGAATTGTGGACAAAAGCAGTGACCCAACGAACTCAAATAGTTTATACTTCGGATATCAGTCTTGTCATTCAGAGAATGGAAGTTGCCAGTGGCTCCATAGTATTAGAAACGGGAACAGGATCTGGTTCCATGACATTTGCTTTGGCCAACACAGTTTATCCTGAGGGACATGTTTATAGCTTCGATTGCAATGAGGATAGAATAGATAGTTTGCAAAGGAGTTTGAAGAATCATGCGCTTGCTTCCGTGGTTACTTTGGAGTGTAGAGATATTATTCAAAACGGCTTTGGTATTCATTGGCTAATAGACGCAATATTTTTGGATATCCCGGAGCCTTGGAAAGTGTTAGATATGGTAGCTCAAGTGCTTAGGAGTGATGGAACTTTGGTTGTGTATTCACCTTGCATAGAACAAGTTCAAAAAACTTGTGAAAAGTTATCCCAACAGGAAGTGTTTGGAATGTTACAAACCTTTACTACCACTAGTAAAAGATATGAGACCCATAGTCGAGAGGTTTGCAAGAATGCTTGTGAGAAGGCGATGAAAGATAAGTTGTCTTTTATTTCCACTGAAAAAGAAGACGTTGGAACAAGTAACTATGGAGAAGAGAAAGAGGAAACTATGGTCTTTAGTTATCCTTGTTATCGTTATTATCGTTCTCATACAGCTTATTTAACTTTTGCTAGAAAGCTTCAAGTAACGGAGACCTAAGTCTTGTTTACGCTTTTTGGATGATGGCATATGATATGTCTAGAATGTTTTCTGTGATAAAGTTTACCACAGGAAGAAGAAAGAGAAACAAAAAGGAATTTCGATATGTCTTTGGAAGTATTTCCATTGGCTTTTTAGATTCGCATCGCATCTTTGGAATCTAATCTTCTCTTGTCGACGTTGGGTTATATGATTCTTTTCTGGAAAGAATGATGGGGTCTACTTGAGAAACTTTTTGTGGCTTTTGAGAATATTTTTGGATACGAAATATTCCCTAAGACTCCTATAAACTAGTTTCCTTACTAATATTGATTTGTGATATAATGAAGTTTGGCAAAAAGTTACTGGATGCAGTAGACGCTTCGAATGCGGATTGGAAACCTTTCTTTATGGATTATAAAGGATTGAAAAAGCTTATCGCATCTTCTGTGATGAAAAATACAGAATTGGATAAAGAGGATGTGACGAACAACCCCACGGGAAAAGCTGGGGCTTTGAAAGATGTGTCGCGACAAGAAACAGATACTCTCATTGACACCGGGTTGTTATCCTTGCAAGGTCATGGTTGTGACATAGAAGAAGAAGAGGAAAATAGAGAACGTCATAATAAGAAAAGAAAATGTTTAGGTGATCCTATGTTTTCGTTTTTTCTGTTGTTGAAGCAGGAACTGGATAAAGTCAACGACTTTTATCTGGATAAGGAAGAGGAGCTGATTATTGCCCATCAAATGTTGAAATCAACGGTTATCAATTATGTAAGTAAAAGCAAATAGTTGGTTATTGCCAAATTTATCTTTGATACTTAGATATCTTCCCCCGAGGCAGCCAAAGTTGATTGGAGGTCGTTGAAAAGGCAGCTGATAGACCTACACGGAAACACAGTGATGTTAGAAAGCTATGCAACTGTGAACTATACCGGATTTAGAAAGATTTTGAAAAAGTTGGACAAGAAGACTGGTTCGGATGTTCGAAGGAAATACTTACAAGTGGTGTGGGGCACACCATTCTTCTCGTTAACTATTTTGCAAGGAATTGTCAAGGAAATCGAGAAGCTCTTAAGTGACTTGGAACAAGTGGTCATGTGTCGGTATCAAACAAAAGTTATCAGTGGGAAACCTAACGAATTAGTCGACAAGTGATGGTTAAGTTTTCTTTGTTTTATAAACATTCTTGTATATACTTTTTACTTATAAAAAATTGCCCTTTTGTTATCTTGACGAGGAAAGCTTTATAAAACATGCTGAATCAGGTTTTCCAGTAGTGTTCTCGACAACCCCATAACCGAGTCCATAGTACCGACCATATGATCCACAAATTTCGATACAAGGGGATTCTCTACCTGAAGACCACCCGCACAATAAAAGATATCACCTTCTTTAATAAGTTGCTCTATGATATTTTCCGGAATAGACCGAAAATACACTTCTGCTTTATCCACTGCTACCTTTTGGTAACCGGTGCAGCAGTTTGTTACCATTACTGAACCGATGGTGACAGCAGGAGCAACAGAGTAGGATAAAATAAATCTCCTAGCTTCCTCTTCGTCCTTTGGTTTCTCAAGAATCTTTCCCTGGCAAACAACAACTTGATCAGCAGTTACAAGTAGTAACGGTTTCGTATTATCCAAAACTCTTATTCGAGGTAATATAACCTCTGCTTTCGCAACAGCCAGTTTCTTTACCAATTCTTCCGCAGATTCTGATCGAATCAAAGTCTCGTCAATACCAGCAGGTTCTATTCGAAACTCATAATTCCACTCTCTCAGAAGTGCTTGTCTGCTAGGAGAGCTGGAACCAAGGATCAACTCAAACGGTTGTGGCATCTTTTAAAAACTTTGAAACCTTAGTCTAACCAGTAAGACAAAATGCCATCCTCCTCCTCTTGTTCCAAGAAAGATTTCTTCCATCCTCTTTGAAACTGAATTTTGTCCGGTAATGCAGGAATTTGAGTTGGTCTCATTTGAGATGTTTCTTCCAACCACAAATTACAATGATCTTTTAAGAATTGACGAACTACCTTTTTGCCTTTTCTCGGAATCTTCAGCGAGTCTTTTTCTTGTATTAGAAGATTTCTCAAAGATATTTCATCCAAGTTTGGAAATAAATGGAAAAATGGTCTACCACTCTAGAGAAACAGTTCATGGGTTCGATACAATCACAAATATATTAAGATATGACGCTCTTACCTCATCCGGACACTTGAAAAATGCCTGTCGGAGTAAATCTATGCCAAGGTCCTTGCACTCGAAATAGGCACAAGTAGTTAGTCTTGGAAACAGAAAGCAAATCAACTGTTGGATGAAAAATTCCTTTGCTGGCTTCGGCATTTCTATACTTAATAATTTCTCTATCACAGTTTTGCTCTTTTTCTGCAAAAAGGAGTCATTCCAGGTCGGGAACAGGCATAAAAAGTGAAAGATAATCATGAATAGAGACTCGTTTTCAGTAATAACTGGCAATGGATCATGAACAGAATAATATTTAGTAGCAATCTTACTCTGCCTAATATTCCATGAATTATTTTCCTTTGAAAAAGAAGATTGGCAACGATCATGCGTGACAATAATATCGTTAAGAACCACAAAAAGTTCTTTCGCTGCATTATGCGCGTAGATATTCGTCAGCATTTCACTCATTTCGGATTCTTCTGATTCTGACTCCGTGGCTCCAGCACACAATACTGCATCTAAGCGAACTCGTAAGGAATCTAGCAGTCCAATAAACTCTGTTTCGTAAAGACAAGACAGACATGCAGGTGCAACAAATCCTGAAAATAACGGGCGTAGTCCATGATGCAATAGAATTTGAATCTCGCGAAATGCCAAATCGGAGGTATGACGACAAAGCGCATTCACAATTTGAATGAAATTTGGTATATTCACACTATCATTGAGTGATCCTCGAAGCATATCTGCTGACAAGTTAAGAGTTCTTTTGTACAAATCTGATAACCAAAAGCGTAGTTCATCTCTGTCTGGTCTCTTCCATTCTATCCCATGTCTACATAAAATATCTGATGGATCCATATCTTCACTAAAACCCAAGACATCGCAAATTTCTCGTACCGGAGGATTTAATATGTCCTCTAATTCTGCATTTTGCAAGTAAGTATAGATGGATGGAGTTCTTAACTCATGGAGGCAAGTCAGTAAGAAACATAAAGGATCAACAATTCTCTCAAAAATACTGCGCGAAAGTTTGTGTGTTTCTAAACATTTGCACTGTCCACGAGTACCATGTGAGACTGAGTCTAACAATGAAACAAGACGTGCAAAATTATTTCTGTTTCGGATCTTTTGCTCTCCAAATGTATTCGAGTGACTCTCTTCCGATAGAAAAAACTCAACAAAATCCTTTCCACTGCGGATTTTTTGTATCCATTCACCCGAGGTGAATTCGACCACTGCTGAATACAGCATACTCTCTCGAAACACCCTTTGTTCTTCGTGATCCTGTAAAGCAGTGCTTACAACTATAACAGACTCCGCAAGAAGATTTTGCTCATTTAATGACAACTGGCTGTGATCAATCATCCACTGAATCTCCGAAGAAAACTCGTTCATATATTGTGACAAGAATGTTGACGTATCTGGAATTTTTATCAGATGCAGAATCAACGCACACAAATTTGTGCGAGCTGTCAGTAATGGTTCAGAGATTGGTGTAATGGCACATGATTTTACTTCTTCTATCAATCTTTTGAAAAACGGAACGATGTAGAAGGAGAACTGAGACGATCCGAGGAAAGCTGAGCTAAGACAAATTTCCAAAACTCGATTCAAATTTAAAAACAGGTAAGGGACCTCCGAAAAGGAAAAAGGATACTGATAACATTTCGAAAATATGTTGTCGTAAAAAGTAAAGACCTGTTGATTCTTATCAATTGCGTTCATTTTTTTAAAATAGTTGGATATAAAAGAAAAAATTGCAACAGCAGCATCCATTAACATTATGAAGTTTGAATCATGCTCAAATGGTAGGGTTTTTGTTCCATAAATACTTGGACAGGATGCGAAGTTCCAGGAAAACTGATCATCTAACCAATGAAGATCAATGACAGAGGAATCCCAATGACTACTCCGATTCCTGTCCATCGCAAATGATAACAACTGCCCATACAAAGAAAAGAACCAAAAATTCAATACTTTGGCGGCATCTACATCTAGAAGCTGTGATATAACAGACAAAATATAGTTATTCAATCGCGATAAATCATGTAGATGCTCCAAATGATCATCTTTGTCTTCTGCTCCAAAGCAATAGGAACAGAGAAGGTGTTCATCACTTGATGAGGCAGTAACACTCAATCGAACTTCTTTCACTTTTTCTTGAAGGTAGTTAAGGAGATAACGAAGCGTAAGGCATTTCATAATCGACTCCAACCAACATAAAACCTCTTGTTTGCTCGATTGTTGAAGACACGCTCGAAGAAACCGCACAGCTTCTAGTGCTACCAAAGGAGTAGGATGAAGTAACAATAAAAGTACGACGTAAAATAAATTGTCTCGGTTGTCTCCTTTTAATTGTTGACTCTTGGAGACATGTAACCTAAAACATTCAAGGCAGGTAATCAGAAACAACTGAGAAGTTTCATCGGATGAAACATTGGTGTTTCCTAGAAATGAATTCAGACTCAAAATGATAGAAACGGGTACAAATTTCATCAAACGATCGAACAATGAGTCACAAATGTATTTTTGCTCATCTAAATAGTAGGGGTCAGAGAAGTCTTCACGTAAAATTATTAGTCTTAAACAGTTCAATATAATCAGTTTAAGTCTCTCGTTAGGAAAATCTAAGAATATGAAAAGAGTATGAAACATTTTCGCCTTCCAGACAACTTTCAGATCACAAATTTGGAGCACAGACTCCAAACAAGAAAAGACTGTACATGTTATGTCTTGAAGTTCAATGGGCATGGAAGGAGTTAATCGTGCTGAGAAGGAAATACTCTGCTGAACTATTTCTATTAAATGATGCATAAACTGAAAGATTGAAGGTAAGCATAAATCAAAAGCTCGAATAAGTTCATCTCTTCTTGAAGGTTCAATGACTTTCTTGTCACTGGTAAGCTCTTCAGTGATCTCCTTCACAAGCAGGAATATGAATTCAGCATAGTTTGTGTTCGACTGTGACAAGGATAGCTGATCAAACCAAAAGCTTAGGAAACACTTTTTTCACGCGTTAACTTACTTACTAGTTCATCAAAGAGCGTCAACCAATACTGCGGCCATGTATGAAGAACAATGGAAGAAAAAACCGAAACAAGTTTTTTCTTGACAACAGAAGGTTTGCCGGCTCCTTCTGTAAGCAATGTGCAATCTACGAGCTTCCAAAGTCCAGGTTTTACAAAGTTTTCAAAATAGATTTGTGAGTTTTGCTCACTTAGGTCTTCTCTCTGGTAAGACCTCAACTCAAGATGGTTTGTCAGCCACTTTTTAAAACTGCTTTCAAAAAGAGACAACAAAAAGTGTTTTGTCCAAACACTTTGCGTGTCGTTACTTTTAACAAGTTTAGAGAAAGCCTCCGGAACTTGTTCCAACGCGGTAACGTCAACGTTCTCTTTCAGGAAGCTTAAATACGAGTCTGCCTCTTTTCTTGTTTCTTGTAACGTACAAGGTTCGTGTAAATAGCTTAAAGCTCTGACTATTGCACTTAGAGAAAACTCAAGAGAGTTGTCTGATTTGTTCATATTCTTACCATCAATGGCGCCAAAACATTTCAAGCATTTTTCTGAGATGACGGTCCACAATGACAAGAGGAAATTACACTTTTGTTGGAAATATCGAACGAAACGAAATGGAAACTTCGGGCAATAATCATGTTAATTCTCGGTGGGTCGACTTGTGAGGGAGAAAGTCGATTGCTGCAAGCTCTATCTTGTAAGCAGAGGAAAAGCAACGATGAAACTTTGGAACTGATTATTTCCAGCCATGTAAATATCTCTACCAGTTTAATGATTTATGATGACACCTTTCTCTAAGATTCCAATCTATTTTCATCTGCCAATTTCATATAAAACGTTTGAACAAATTTGTGTGGAACTAATAGAAATTTGAAAGTCCATTGAGGCGTTCGCCGCAGTTTCTGAATATATATTCACATAATACTAATTTTATAAGACCACAACACTGCCTTTTTCCTAAAAAGTTGTTAAATTAGAGTTACAAAACTTGCTTTCAGTGTATTGATATTTCTCGATATCACTGAATTATATTTGAGTGGCATAAGATCCTCTAAACACTTTTGAATGTCTTCAGTATTGTGCAATCTAGTCCCCGTTACACAATTATATTTTAATATTCTTATAGTTTTTCAAATTTTATTACAAGTGTGTTTGCATTTTTTTGGACCGATGGATTTGCAAAGCGCCACCAATTGTTTGCAATCCTTCTTTGCCTAATAGAAAACTGTTGCATTTGATAAAGCCAAGTCCAAAATTTTCCTAGGGTATTTTTATCGTTTGTTGTATTTAGTGAGAATATCAGTTGGTGTTTTCAAGAATATATGTCTCTTTCAAATGCTGCATAGTAGTTTGTTAGTACCCATAACTAAGGTATGAAACAAAGATAGATGTATTTCATTACTCCAGTCCATACAGTCATACGAAACAATCTCTTTATATATAGTATCAACTACTTTTCTGTTGAAACCTATAAGCTGGGATCAGTGACCAGTTTATCTATGCTTTTTGATACCAGCCAGTCCTTCCAAATCATCGATACTTTGTTCTCCTGGGTACAGCTCTCCATCAATCTCCCATGTAGGATAACCCTTACATTTGTCAGTTTCATCTTTTGAATAAATCGATAATGAAACTCACCGGAACCTCTTTTACACGACAAAAATTATACTTCGAGTTGCGACCATTTTTAGAACATTCGATATATTCAATTTTCGAAAAAGCTTCTTGTCCAAGCATTTGTTTCTGATGATAGCAATGCTCACACCAGAAAGCACCATACATTCGTGACTTTTTAGATCTCAGCTTTTCTGCAAGTTGCTGCAATTTAAGAAACATATTAGATCGAGAAATGTCTTGTTCTACTTTTTCCTTACCAACATTCTTTTGTCTGAATGTGTCGTGATTGCTGGAGGGTCAAATATTTGGTTCGATAAAGATAGCGATACAGTTCCAAAAGCCAAGACGGTACCACCAAATATGGAAAGTGACGACAAAAGAACAACAAACAGCCGTCTGAGTAGCTTTCCTAAGCCCTTTTCTGAACATCTCATCAACATAGTAATGAGAAACAAAGAGAAAGACAAAAATGCTGATAAGACGCAATATGGACAAAATGAACGAATCTCTACGAATAAGATATACATTAATATTCCACTGAAGAGAGCCATAACCGATGTTAAGAATTGCAGTACTTTTCTTGATAAAATTTCCCAGGTACTTCTTGAACCTGACTCTTTTTCAAAGAAAAACGGAGAAGCGGATAATGAAAATATCGCTAAATAAGCAACAACACCAAATAGAGACAATGGAACTCCAAACAAACTTGAATAAGGACTTGCAAGTACTTCCATACAGCCTTCAGTGTGGCACATAGCTTCTGGAGAAAAGAGAAGCTTTCCTATCGTTAAAAAAGAGGTATCTAAAATTCCTAAGAAAGAAAGTAGCATAATTGATTTTCTGTAGAAACTAGAATCGTTCTCTTTGGCGGTCTTGGTAATATTTGACCCGTTTGTGTTTTCTTTACTTTCAACACAGACTTCATCTTTACTCGTAGAAAGGTTATCTTTCGACAAAGTGCACCTGACGTGGGCAACCTTATTCTGAATCGAATTTCGGAAAGTACTCCTTCCGTTCTTCAAGCGGCACGCAAAATAAGGCAACCAGTACCTTCCTGCAGAACCAATTCTAACTAGTGTACTATATTTACTACAAAAACAACGACTCGTATTCAGATTCAATGTCAAAAAAGTTGAGCTTGACGTTCGTGTAGCTACCAACAATGGTGGCTGAAGCATCTAAATCTTTGTTATTTCGAGGTTTCCAAGACTCATGGAATTGAAGTTTCAATTCTTAATATCATATTATTCTACGGACTACAGTGGGAGCAGTTTTAAGGACAAGTTGTACACCTTATTATTATTATTTTCTGTCTAATGAGTTTCATTAGAGAAACAAGTTTGAATATGGCATTCGTTCACTATATGTTGTCAATAAAATATTACCGGACTTTTGAAAAGATTTTTAGCAGAGAGACTCATCCGGAAAATGAAATAGGAAGTTTTCTGTTCTCTACATAGAAATATATGTACTTATGACATTATGTAAACTGTTTACAAAACAAAGTAATTATGGGTATTTTGACAATAAGTGAATGTCTCTTTCTTCTTGAAGTTTCTTATATTTCTTGATTTTTCCAAAATTCTATGAATATAGTGGTTAAAACAAGTTATGCTTCCAGTCTATACAGGTACATGTGTACATAGTTGCTAATAAGAATTAATTACGATTCCTGCTTTCAATTACAAACGAACCTCGTTTCATTCCCTGTAGATCGTGAACTTTGATGGCAGCTGAAAAGGAAGAAACCCTAGGAAGGTTCCTAGACATTAGTGTCCAAAAAGATGTGTCCTTAAAGCATTGTTTACTCGCTATTACTGAAGCAGCGGAGGAAATATCCTCCTTACTGAGAAAAGGTGCTGGCTTAGAAGGTTTATCAACCAGCAATAAGTTTGGAGATCAGCAGTTGCGAGTGGACGTTCAAGCTGATCAGATCCTTGAGACAAAACTACAAAAGTGTGGGGTGGTGGAAACAATTTGCTCAGAAGAAAACTCAGAAGAAAGGACTTGTGGAGGTAAAGGTTTTTCTGTTGCTTATGATCCACTGGACGGAAGCAGTATAGTTGGTTTGTTCGGAGATTGTTCACTTGAGCTGTTTTTACATAATAACATCTTTTCGTAGATACTAATTTTGCGGTTGGAACGATATTTGCAGTGGTCAGAGGCAATACCTTTATTGGTAAAAGCGGTCGAGACTTTGTTGCTGCTGGTTGCTTTGTTTATGGACCTCGCACAGAGCTTTCTCTGACAATATCAACGATTGACTTTTCTCATCAGTTCGTTTGGGTTTCAGAAGAATCCGAAAAAAGTTTAGTTGAAAACCGTTGGGTAAAGCGTCGGACGTTTAACAGTATTGCTTCCGGAAAGCTCTTTGCTCCTGGCAATTTACGTGCAACTACGGACAATGAAGGATATCGTGAGCTCTTATCGTTTTGGATGGATAACAAGTATCAGCTTAGATATACGGGTGGCATGGTATTTCCACACTGTAGTTCAGGCAACCGTAAGAGTCTAATACTTTATAGGTTCCAGATGTCAATCAGTTGCTAATCAAAGGCAAAGGAGTCTTTTGTAACCCTGCAAGCTCATCTGCTCCAGCAAAGCTTCGTTTATTATTTGAATGTGCTCCTTTAGCTTTTCTCATTGAGAAAGCTGGTGGATTGTCTTCGAACGGCGAGATTTCTCTTCTTGATATTGTTTTTCAGGGAACAGAAGAACGTTGTCAAGTTTGCTATGGGGAAAAAGGAGAAGTGGAAAGATTTAACAAACTGGTGGGAAAGAAATTCAGATAATAACTCCTTTGCCCTTCAAGTAAAGAAAATGTTTTCTATACAGTACATATTGGGTATATAGACAGTGTTGCGTTTGCTGCTAGTTCTTTCTTTGACTAGTAAATATCGTCATTCTGTCTCATTTGTACTTGTAGGTAAAATCTCTTTGCTATCAGCCGAAGCTCTTTAGTCTTCAAGGCAGTCTAATTTGCAAGATGGCCATCTTTAACAATGAAATACGTCATAGTATGAAAGAATTCTGAATTCTGGTGAATTACAAAAAGACAAAAACAAAAACTGATCAATCATAGTCTTGTAATGAGTACATTATTATAGAGGGAATCGAACAGTACGTATGCCAACTGAACTTCCATGCAAACTCTTTACCAACGTCCAAAGGATTTACACGTCTTATATGATCTTGATATGAGAAGCAGAAATTTCCAACAAATGAAATTAAATGTGAGAAGAAAAATAACAGATGAAACATCTTTTTGTTTAAAGTCCTGAAGCATCTAATGTATTGGACGCAAACCAGATGAGCCTGGAGATTCCAAACCAGAAAACAGAGCCAGAATGGCGCCATTTTTGGAACATATATAACTGCAGAGGTGGAAACGAAAAGTATGGCTTCGTAGTTTTGTAAAAATGATTTTCTGGTTGCAGTTGTGCTGGAAGCAATTCGATATAGTGACATAGCAGTCATTAACTATTTCAGAAGCTATCATTAAAGCTTACAAATCGCTGATAACGTTTCTTACCAAGCTTTGAAGACGAGTTGGCCTGATGTCATCGAGAAAGGATTGATAAATAAGATGCAAATATATGAGCTGGGAAATATATATATAATAGCAGATGACGTATAAATAATTAGAGAGGTTTCTAGAAAAGGAAAAGCTTTGTATCGCCCTTAAACCAAACAGTCGATGTCCAAATTTCTTCATTATCATTGGCATTCATAAATTTCTACACTTTTCTCTTGAAACATCAACAGATTTTGCAATCTTGAGGTAACTCTATTTCAATGACATTTCCAACAAGAATTGAGATACAGCTATTTAAACATTTCATTCGATACTAGATCATTCATATATTTTAATAGTATATGGATTTTTGCAGTCTATCTTTCTCTTTCAATCGAAACCATAACAAGACAAAGTTCTTAATCATTTTGCTGATGGACTTGGAGGCATTCTAGAACCCTCCATCGCTGTTCAATTGTTTTGGGGATTGGAGGAAGAGAAGCGCGCTGAATTTTTTTTTGCGCCAAAAAGTTTTTGACCTTGTTGGCATTCAGTAAAGGAAGAATGACATCGCTTGGGAGCTTTTTGAGACCTGGTATTTCTGGAATGCTGAAAGAGGGTTCAAAACACCTCTCTGGAGTTGAAGAGGCGATTCTGAAAAATATTGAGGCTTGCAAGGATCTTGCCTCAATCGTTCGGACTTCCATGGGGCCCAATGGAATGAATAAACTACTGCTGAATCATACTGGAAAAGTCTTTGTCACAACCGATGCCGCAACAATTATGAAGGAACTTGATGTTATCCACCCTGCTGCAAAAATGTTGGTCATGGCTGCTCAAGCTCAGGAAAGAGAATGTGGCGACGGAACTGGGTTCGTCATTGTCTTTGCTGGTGAACTGCTAGAACAGGCGCAAGAACTCATCCGACAAGGCTTGCATCCAAATGAAATCATTCAAGGTAAACTTTTATTTCTTTGTTTTGTACCAATGCTGACAATATTCTTCTCGTATAGGTTATCAGAAGGCATTGCAAAAAACTCTTCAAGCTTTAGAAACACTTGTGGTACACAGTTTCACAAATTTGAAGGACAAAAGAGCAGTCACAAGTGCGCTTCGATCTTGCATTGCGTCCAAACTATATGGGCTAGAAGATCTTATTGCCTCTCTCGTCGCCGAAGCATGTATTAGTGCATCACCCAGCAATGAAAAATACTTCAACGTCGAAAACATAAGAGTATGCAAAGTTCTTGGGGGCAGCCTGTACGACTCTACTATTATACACGGCACCGTTTTAAATCAGGAACCGGTGGGAAGTATTCATGCAGGTATGTGCAGCATAGACACGATCTTTCGACCATGTACTAAATACATGTAGTTTCTAATGCGAAGGTTGCAATCTATTCCTGTGATTTCGATATAGAGGCGCCAGAAACCAAAGGAACTGTACTTATCAAAAACTCTGCCGAGCTACAAAGTTATAATCGTTCAGAAGAAGAATTACTAGAAAATATTGTAAAGGCAATAGCAAACAGTGGTGTCACTGTCGTTGTGAGTCCAAAATTTGGCGATCTTGCTCTTCACTTTTTAGAAAAATACAAAATTATGGCGGTCAAATGCGGTTCCAAAGTCGATCTTCGTCGTGTTGCAAGAAGTTGTGGAGCTGCTGGAATGGCAAAATTACAGGCTCCATCTCCTGGTGCAATAGGTTTTTGCGACTCTGTTAAAGTAGAGGAAAGAAGTTCGACGAAGTTGACTATATTTCGCCAGAAGGGCGAGGATTCTCGTATTGCTACGATTTTGTTACATGCTGGCACACAGAACATGTTGGATGATATGGAACGAGCAATCGATGACGCAGTGAACGTTTATAAAGTAATGACTAGGGAAAAGCGATTTGTGCCCGGCTGCGGAGCAACAGAGATTGAGTTAGCAAGACTTGTTTCTTCCTTTGGTGATCAGTCTCCTGGTCTAGACCAGTATGCTATAAAGAAGTATGCTGAGTCTCTTGAGGTTGTTCCCCGTACGTTAGCAGAAAACGCTGGTTTAAAAGCTACCGATGTGATAAGTCGGTTGTATGCAGTTCATACTTCCGGACAATGGGCAACTGGCATCGATATTGAAGCAGGTAGCGGAATAGAAGTCGTGGATAGAGCATTGTCTAACGGTGCAAATGGAATGGATCATGACGCTCTTCCAGTTGGAATACTAGATGTTAAGAACCTAGGCATATATGATTCATATGAGACAAAGAAGTCTGCTATATTGTTGTCAACACAAGTTGCCGTGACAGTACTTCGTGTCGATCAGATAATTATGGCGAAACAAGCAGGCGGACCAAAAGCTCAGAGCCGTGATGCCGATGCAGATGATGCCTAGAAATAGATTATTTCGGTTCGAAGAGCGGGCAGATAATTCAGTAAACCAACATTATGGAATTCTTAGATTGGATTTTTATAGTAGAATATTTGCCTTGTTTAAGGATATGGGAGATATAGTTTATCAAACGTCCATGAAATCAACATACGATAGTTATTTATTTTAGCACATGTCCTTTTGAAGCAAGGAACTGTGGGTATCACTGAATCGACCAATGACCATCGATATCTTCAACGATATGCCGTCAGTTGCGTTAATGAAATCGTCCGTTGTCAATGAATTCAATGTCAACACCTCTCATATCGCCTACATTTGGCAATATTAACATAGACTTCCTTTTGCTTTAAGAAAATTCCTCTTTCATACCTAACAAGTTTCTGGAAATCTTCAAGTTGCTTCATGCATATCATCAAGACTGTTGGCTATGCCAATGTTTCTTCTGGAGAAAATTTCCCACAAGATTTGTATTCTGTCACCAAGAAGCTACAGAATTTCGTCCACAAATCATCCTATCTCTCGTGAACTCATTCTTTCCGAGATAGCAGCCGCTGCAGGTTCATTATTGGCAACGGCATGTTACAATTCGTTTGTGGTGTCAGCTATGTCTCTTGTCATTCTCCCCGTTTAAGATGCAATATAAATACTCCTTGCAAGAAGCGATATTCTTTGAAGATGTCTTCGACGGAAACAGTGGTGTACAGTGCTCCTCGATCCCGTGGGTTTCTTGTCGAATGGTATCTTAAGGAGATCGGTGTACCCTTAAAAGTGATAACACTAGATTTGTCCAAGCAAGAACACAAATCACCAGAATATCTACACGTAAATCCTTTTGGACTAGTTCCAGCTCTAAAGGAAACAAACGGAGATATGTGGTCTTTATTTGAGTCCGGTGCTATTCTCTTGTATCTCGCGGAAAAATATGATCCGAATTATCCAAAAGATATTCGCAAGCGAGCTGAATTAATACAGTGGATCATATTTGCCAACTCTACATTATCTGTGGCAGCTTTTACGGAGCTTGGTCGTGAAAAGCAGTTGCCAAGCATACTCTCTACACTTGAGGGTCATTTCTTGGATCATGAATTCGTTCTTGGAAACCAGTTCAGTGTTGCAGATATTGCACTTGGTTCCTATGTATCATTTATAGAACAACGTTTCCCTGAGACGATAGAAAGTACCAAATATCCCCATCTGAAAAGTTATATTGATCGTATGAAGAGCAGGCAAGGACAATAAATATTGGAAGATGAATAAACGAGCAAAAAAGCACTCCATAGCGAGCAAATAAATTCTATTTGTTTTTGGAAATGATCCGTTCTTGGAAAACAGCTTTCTTTCAATTATCTTTTCAGAGAGTTTAGTGAACAAATTCATTGGAACATTTTTCAAACACTTTTGCTGAAGATAACGATAGATAGATGATGCACCTACCATTTCGTTATACTATCACGGTAATGAGATTGTACGCCAAACATGGTGAATGCTATCATGTATGGCCTTAGAGTTGAAGTTATATTCATGTGACACATGATAGTTGATACACATCCGTAATCTACGGATTCTAACATATTTTCTTTAAAATTTCCTATTTCATGAACTAGAGTAGAGCCAGTGGAGAATTCCAATTCACTAGTGTTGGACTTTACTGATAAACTTGAGCAGTCTCATTACGTTTTCATCTACAAATTTCTGGTTCCACGCGTTCTTAAATTATCCAAGGCAAAAGTCCTTTTCAGTCTGGCAGCCACACGAGAAGAATGGAAACAGTCGATTAGTTGTTGGTGTTGCCTGTAAGTGTCGATGGAGCAGTAATGGAATAAGATGGAGTGAAATTATAAATGAAGCAGAAAAGTTCTTGTTACCTCTTCATCATCAAACTTTATCAGAAAATGATTCTTTACATGGTATGCTGATTATCATAAGTATCAAGTGGCTCCAAGTGTATCCAATGACACAAATTGTATTTATTCTGCTGGGTCCATTGTTGATATAAGCTTTCAAGTTTTAAATAATTGTGAACTTGTTATTCTTTGCAAAGAGGACTTGGAACATATCTTTGGTGAACAAGTTGTGGACAGACTTGCTAATGTTTTTACTCTCTCTGACAATCCAGACTTGCAAGACATTGGTGTTTCTACAATAAAGCAAATTGTGATGTCTTTGAGATAAAGCTCACTATGCTTTTGTGACTTTCACTACTGATATATTAGTGAAGCACAAAGTTACTGTTGATATCAGTTAGCTTGATACTCTACAAGAATTGGACGCACTTGAGATTGCCATTGGCTTTCACAGAGAGTGGCTTTGATAAGCGTTTTCTAGTTAGCGTATATTCTTCTTTGAAACGCAAATGTTATTAGTTAAAAAGTGATACCAATTATAGGCTCATTTAACACTATACAGTTGACATATGACCAAACTGAAATGATTTTTCTTAAAGCAAGACGTTCAACGAAAGTAGATGTGATATTGGCCAAGAAACAAAAACAATTAGTTTTATACAAAGATTCTCTGTTTCCAAGGTGTTGACATAGTGACTGGTACAAAACCCATGGTTGATTCTCAGACGCTTCACAGTGGAAGAAGCAAATGCATTGCTGAAGACATTGGAGAAAGTAACAAATGATTGAAAGAAGGGCTTGATGAAAGTACAATTTTTGAACTTTATTTTTGGTTTTAGGTGTGGAACATAGGAAGGTTAAGTCACCTTATCATTGCATTGATGAAGACTTTTAAGTGATGGTCTTTAAAGGCGCAATGACCTGATAAACCGAAAGAGGAGTTCACATCTGCTTATTTTTTTTGCAAGTCACTGGTTAACTGGTTGAGAATATTTCTTTGGGTTTTTTGCTGTACGCTTACTATGAGATTTTGGATATTTCTTCACCACTATGGGATTTTTCTTTGTATATCTAAAGTGTTCTGTTTGCTGTTAATGACTCGCAACGATATACTTGTGAAGAAATGACTGTAAACTCATCTCTGCTTGTTTCACTCTCCATTGATTGAAAAAGTAAACCAAGAAGCTCTCATCCATCAGTAGTACCTTTTGAAAAGGACAACTTGTCAAAAATTATCCAAGCTATGTAGAGTCTTCTATTTCAATATGAAAATGGCACGCACTAAATAGAGTTATGTAAAAATGCAACGCTTTTAGATATGAAAGACTCACACGTTTTATTATAATTTGCTTGTTCTTCATGACAAAGAATTGAATATCTTTTAGGACTATGCAGATAGCCTTGGCTTTTTTACTTGATATTGGTATAGCATGAATGACACTTGTTCTTTAAGAATTTTAGAAACTGAAAATGTTCCATCTCTCTTGTGGTGCTATTCTATTTTGTTTGCTATGTACTACTCAATAAACTGGATTACAGAATTTAACCAAACGGGCTTTCCAGCTTCGTCTTCCTATCCTTCTTCTGACTTGTTGGAACATTGCACTTACTGGTTGAGTAGACGAACAAGAGTAGAAAGCAATTACTTAATACTGTTGAAAAGGTGGGAAATTGAGTCCAATTTTGTATTTATCAAGCAAAGAACTCTTCTATGATCAAACCACATGAATACAAAAGAGGAAACCAGGAAACTACTACTATGTCGGAATAAGCTTTTTGGATAAGCAACAATCATAAGAGCTTAATTCTGTTAAACTTGCTATACACTGTTTGATACAGTACATAACAATGCCTCTAAAGCAAAGCTATAAGTACTAATTTTCTTTATTCCAAGTAGATTGTCAGATTCTTTTCAAGTCTAACCACACAAGTTGGTCACATATTCCTTTTTTTGAAATGATAGACACAGTGCCTTATTGTAGTGCACCTATCATTTTAAGCCATTTGACTTACGATTTTTAAGCATATGGGTGTTACCTTTTCCTATATATAAAGATTAAATAGTGGATTTGACCTACTCAACCATTTCCATCATTAAGGAGCATTGAACATTTTCGACATGACTGTATTTCAGAAGCGGAAAGGGTTATAGATTTGACTCCGCATTCGTTATGGAAAACTCTAAATGTCGTAGATACTATTAAATGACATACTAGTCGAAACGAATTCCAGAAGGTGTATAAAGCAGCGAATGAATTCTCAGAAAGAAATGCTCAACCAAGTTGCCTTTAACTAAAAGAATTGAACCAGAACAGAATATTTCTCAGACAACCGTAAACCATACTCCTATTTCGTCATACAAGAATTGCATTATTTTATATTCGTTCTTATACCGTTTCTTCATGTCATGAAATACAGAAAATAAAATTTATTAAGCCTCTATTTCGTTGTCTTTATTCTGTTCCTTTTTTACCGATCATTTCAACAAGTTTCTTAAGAAATATTATTTTTTGAACACTTTCTTAATAGTTTGCTGAGAAGAATAAATTAACCGAATTAGATGAAGTTTACTTGAAGCTATAATTTCTTTGTTCTGTAGTTGCTCAGGAAAACAGAAACTCTTCATATACTCAAGAACATACCAAACGAATGACGTCTGTTTCGTGAATCAGCATTTCAAAACATTATCTGCAATTTACAATAATGCTTCTAGTGTCTTTTGTATAGTTGATCATTTGAGAGTTGTATACCTTCTATCTTCCACAAGAGCACATGACTTGTGACAATTACATGTCTAAGGCCTATTTTAAACACTGTCATAATGTTTATCTCATCTCGGAATTATAAAGTAGTTTCTTGACAAGAATAGAAGATGTTTATGGGTGAGTTGTCGTAGTCTATCACAGCCATCAATCAAGAAATAGAAAGATGTTGTGTCTTTCGAAAGATTTGCAATTAAGCAAGTGTGTTTTAGATGATGAACCCTGTAAGGATAGCACACTACACTACTATTTACAAGGATAACTTTGGTTTAGGAAAATAATGTTGTTACGTTGACAGAATTGTTTGAAAACGGTCCGGTTATCGATGTCAAACGGTTTAGCAAAAGTGGTTGGTGGACTGTCCACGGATATATTCGAGTCCTGATAGGGAGTCCGTTTCTGGAGTCCAAGAGTTTTTGAAACCGAAGAGCTTTGACGACTTACCCTTCAATGGAAAGATTCTATTGCGCAATGCGACGTTGAAGAGATGGAACAAAACTGCTGAGTGCTCGTGTTATCCAACAGTGAAGATAATAGTCGGGTTCTTTCAAGTGCTGGAGGTTTAGGAAAAAGTGTTGAGCTCTATTTATTTGCTATTTTCGGCCTTCACTTGGGTTGGGTTGTTCAATATTTTGGGGAACAAGTAGATTTTGCAAGTTGTTTCCCGACGAAGGTGCTATGGCCAAGCTTTACCTTTCTATGATCAAATATCTTAAGAGACCTTGGAAAACATGCATTGGAGCTATCCTGACGAAGAGTATGTGGAAGGTATTAATATTAAGGGCATGTCGATTATGCAACTGGTGGAATGGGGAATAACAACAAAAAGTGTGACTTTGGCAACCGTTGTGAGAAGCTCGTTGGAGATTATACCGTCTCCGAACCTTCTCATTATGGATGAACATAATGAGTTGTTTCGGGAAGTAAAAGAGAATGTTCCCCGAGGACATAAATGGCCTCTGTATGAATTATGTCATTTTCTTTTTTACTATACTGATATATTGAATCTTCCACTCGTAAGTTTATTTATTTGTTGTATTTTTAAACATAAGTGATTTTTTTGAAGAGTCCTTGTGGCGTTTTCCTAGCAGGTAGTCAGCATCACACCTTTGAAGATAATCTTCCGAGTGGCACGGAGAGTTGTCTCCAGTACAGACAACCACTGGACGATAATGAATTCAAAGAGTTTGAGAAAGAACCGGAATATTCTACTCTACTTAGACAACATCGTGAGGCTGTAATGGCATATACCCGAAATATACCAAGACAGATTGCGGCTATGATTCGTTTGACCACCGAACATCCAGACTATAGCTTCGAGAGTTTGATAGGGTTGTATGCCACTGATTTTTCATATAGTGTACGTCGAAAGCATCATCGATACATTGCCAGTTTAGCGGAGAAGGACAGAGAGCTACTTTTTCAGACATTATCATTACTTCTCTTTCCAAATGAAAGACGGGACAAAACTATATTGGAAACTTCATATCGTGATAGAGGCCTCATAATTGTGCTAGAAGATAGAAGTTTGAGATGCTACAATCTTATAGCCAGAAATATCATATTAGAGACATGGCTACAAAATAATGCGAATAAATTGGGAGAAATGATAAAGGAGTACCAGCAGTGGGAGGGAACAGTGAAAGGAAGTCTATATGAAAAATTGTTTCTGTATATTTCTGCTACATCAAGACCTACTTTGAGAGCATGGTGTCCTGGATATCTGGTAGAATATGTATTTCCTCTAAAGTCAAGAGATTTTCGATATTTCGATGGAAGTATGATTGATCCAACAGTTGATTTAATGACAGATGAGATATGGTTATACTGTCCATCCAATTTTTCTAGATGGATTTTATCTATTACAAGGTTCTACCTGCTGAAGAATGGTCTTTGTGGTTTTTCCAACTATCAATATCCTCATTTTCTGTTCACAATGTTGGTAGTTCTAGTAGTGAACGAGATTTTGAAGGACACTGTCGCATTGCCCAACTCATCAATGCTATTCGAGGTGTCGATAATGATTCTTCTGGTTACGATGTCCAATTACAAGTTGAACATGTAGCCACGACTGATAAAACTTCTTCTACACGCAAACAAGTCTCTTCAGAAAAATGGCAAGTTAAAGTGAAAGACCCAAATGGTATGGATTGTTCTTCCAGAATTCACTTCATATATGTTTCTCCACACAAGACTCCTCAACGATTGGATGGCAAACTTGATTTTCTTTATTTTATAGAATGGTCACCAGAACGACTACAACAGTCCTAACTCTACTTTTGAAAAGGACCAAGACTACTTGAAAGCAACTGCTTTTTTTAAACAAAATTTTTGTCTCCGTACGGGTGGTCACCAATATTATCTTGCATAAAAAGAACTTTTGGAATGTTACTAGGCTAGTAGCGAAAGCAACCCACACAATGTATTTCTGATACACTTGTCTTCAAGCTAGAATGCAAAGAAGCAGAAGCTCTATTGCTCCTTTAAAACTTTGTTATACTAAGGCGTTCAATTGATTCATACAGCCTTCTTGTTAAGAAAAGAAAATACTAGTGTCGCTAATGTCTTCATTCTATACTTTATCATATACAAACACTTGCTTCAAGCTATCATCTCTGTTAACTAGTTGAGGAAAAAACTTTCAAATAGTCTTTTTCCTTTGGTTGTTCTCCTGTTCCTCAACTGCTCTTCACAAACGTGTTGCAAACTTTCCAAAGCATCTTTCTAGTTAGAGAAAGCAATCAGTCTAAGAGTAGAAGATTGTATCGTTTCTTGTCCCGATATTACAGAGAACTTTTTACTCATTTGCTATTTATAGACTTTCTACTATACGTGCCACGTCTTGTTTGATCTCATGATATTCTTATAGAATAGACTGGAGTTTTTTATTGTTTCGTGTTGTGCACATGAAAGATTTAAAAGAAGTTCAAATGGTATATTAATCATTCCATTCAATGTTTGCAAAGGACATTTACAAGTAGAATGGCTTTGTATTCATAAGAAAACACTGCTCCTGAATAAACAGAGACGATTTGAATTGCCTTTTCGTATAGTTTGTCCTTTTACTACGCCTGCACTATGTTGGACAGGAAATATATTTTCTTCATCGCTCATTTCACAGGACAATATTTACCAGCTTGGCAAGATTTGTATAATGGGGTAATATAAAGTCAGCACAAGATGAATGGTTATTTCAAAAAGTTCTATTGAAACTTTTTGTTGTTTTTATAAATCGGTACATTGCTGTTTATTTACAGGGCACCCAGTTACAAAAAGGATGACAAGTTATTTACAACTAGACATTCTCTACCAAGTATGGACTAGTAGGGAATTCACCGTTCAGAGATAAACAAACAAGATGGCTTGCATATCAAAGTATACAGATTTGGTTCTTTGCTCATCAATGTACAAATATTCTAATCATCCAATGAAAAGAGTTGAAAAACAATCGTGTTTCATTCATTCAAAATGTTCTAGTTGAATCAACAAAGATACAGACAGAATTCTCTATTGAATAGCTGCCACTAGAATACCATGACATATTTGGATAGATGTATTCCTACACACGCCATTGTGCCATTGACCACTTTTAGCATGATGAATACTGTGAATTCTGCTGTCGTCAATATAGGATTGGTAAGCAAGCAAAGTCTATCATGACATCAAGATGAATACAATTCAGCTATTTTTATTGGTCTCAATATATCATAGCACATTCAAAACTTGTTCAATTGCCAAGTACAAGAAATGTAAGACACAACTTGCAAGCTCAGTAAATAGAATTTGTCCAAATTTCTAAACATTTCTGCGCCTTTTCTTACCTTTCTTTTTAGGCTCCATCCCCAAAAGTTGCTGAAAAGCCTTAGGATACGATTCAAAAGTAAGAAAACCAACAAATTTTGGAGCAGAAGATATCCCAACATCACTTTCAGACAGTGGTGTAACATACAGAATCGTGATTCTGTTTCTACAGGACATACCACTGGGATCTAACACTTCAAAGTCTACAATTTGATTTGAATCGTCTCGAATAACAGAAACTTGAAAACCTGTTTCGCCAAAAATAGTTTCTAGTAACGACGCCAGTTGGGGCCTTTCAGGAGGATCGAACAGATGTTGTATTTCAGCTGAACCTCTATTGTGCTGTGAAAAAGAGGAAATGGAAAGTTGCATAAAATATACATTCCAATTACTGCTTTCCATATCAATATAAGCAAGATCTAAACGAGCATGGGTTTCCGTAAACTTAAGCCAACAAGATCTGGTTACTTTCTCTACGGTTGGATCAAAATTGTGTCCTTGTAGCTTCAACCATCGGGACTGTTCAAATCTCACTGTGCCCATCTCATTTTGAGCTCTAATTTCAAAAAATGGCTTATTCAGCAGACACCACAAAAAAAATATTGCTTCAAATGCATATCCTTTCTCACTTCCAGTCTCAGTTATATATCTGTAAGATAACTTTGCAATATATTCTGATTTAGCACAAAACCTCAAGAAGGTTGAAAATAAAATATTACGGGCAATGCTGTTATAAAATTTCAAACTACGATCGTTCATGGAGATTAAAAGGCCACGGTCTCGATAAGCACCATGAGCAACACTAAGGTGTGGTGCTGATTTATCTAAAAACAAAGCACGAAGCATATCACTGAAAGAATCTTCCAAAGATGAACTTTTCAAAGAGTCGACGTATTTATCATGGCTTCTCTTCATAACAAGAGAAACATCTTCTGTAAAATCACTCTCCACCTTGTCAAAGCTCGTTATTGAATCCTGGCAAAGTGAGACCATCTTGGCTATCATTCGTGGGACTGCTCCAGTGAGTTCTATAACTCGTGGCGAATTAAGACGTAGAATGGAGGGATAATCTTGCAAGCTCGTCCATATGTGATACTCTTCGCTGTTTAATGGCTCGACATACTTCACACAGCTGTCATAGCCACTTTGCAAAGAATCTTCAAACATGTGATGTTGTGAGCCTGCAATTAAAACACCACAAGAGTTCTAGAACAATATATGTAAATACTGAGAATATGTCCAAAAAAACAGTTTCTTACCATAGACATAAACTGAATATTACTGTACAACCTAAAAAAAGGTGGCCACGATGTTGAATCACTGGAGAGTTTTCTCCAAAGGGCATTGTGTTCATCAAGTATGAGCAGATTGCCGGGAGACAAACGCATCATTGTGTCTCGAATATCCCCACACAGGTCCATGTCTCCCTTCTCCAGGCCGAAATACATTACTTTCTTCAATGGAAGACCTCTTAAGGACCTATATTTGGACAAGCCGGGAACGTAGCCTTCCTTAATATTATCCAAAACATCGGCATTCATAAATAACAACATTTTCAAGAAGCGGAGTGCCACAAAGCTATCATCTTGTGGATCTCTCAGAATGGCAGAAGTATTTCCAAAATATTGTACAGGTATCTTACAATATCTTGCAAACACTGCAGCGAGATACAGGTCAATACTTTTGCCCAAACCACTTGCTGCCGACAGAATAATCCACTTTGGATATCGAACAACTTTTTGGTTCCCTAGACTGCGTATTTGGCCATTCCATCTTTCAATAAATTCTTGTCGAAGGAGAATCCTGGAAATACCGGATGAAGTGATATCTAAAGGAAAGTCACCGGGAAGGAATTTCGGAGTCAACAGTTCAGCAACTTCTTTAAAAGTTTCTGTCTTGTTGACTTGAAAAGTTTCTCCAGCTATCTCTATCTCTTCTCCAACCACTGAGGAAAGGGTTGTTGCTTCGCACTCTTGACTAAGATTGGGAACATTCGTCAACCATTGGTTGACAAACTTCTCGTCAATCTCTGCACTTTCCTGCTTAAATACATCTTTACAGTCGACCATTTTTCCGAGCATTCTCTGACCGTTTTCTTGGCAAGTGGCAACTATGAAGAGTCTACGACACTAATCAAAATAAATAATAGAAGTGATGTAAATCTTGAAACGAAAAGACAACACTTGCGTAAAGCTAGTTTTCTGTAAAGTGCAAGTCCTTGTCGTAAGAATAACAGGACTTTTATAGTTGGCTTTAATAAAGTTATTGTTTGCACAACTGAGGAAAGCGAACGATGCTGTAGAGCAAATCAAATTCATATTTCAACGCTGTGCAAATCAAATTAGTTAAAATGATTCCTTCTTAGTATTTATATTAAACAGTTACTTTAATCAGAAAATTCGGCTGCTATTCCAATAAGAATTTTAAAGATTGTTTCAGGAGATGTGATGCCTATTCGAATCAACGAAGCGTCATTGAGTCTGCGGATACTAAGTATGCCTAACGGTGAAAGTTTTTTAAAACAAACAGAAAATTCTTCTTCAGAAAGACCACAACGCTCTCTTAAGAAAGTATTCCAATCAAAAGAAGACTCGAAAGAACTCGATCCTGCAACTTCTCTACCTTTCAACTGCATCGCATTCGACGTATCCATTCCTGGATGAACATTCGTTTCTAGGGAGACACTGCTCCCTTGAGGTTCATCTCGTACAACACGTTTTCGTCCATAGTCCACTTGCATTGTGTTGGTATCTGAAAATGAATCTATTTCTGGTGTGGCTGATTTCTCCTCCGACTCAGAAACACGATAAGGCATATGACTTAACCAACTATCCAATACAACACTCAATAAACTCAATTTTTTCTTCTGCGGAAGAGAATTATCCACTTCAAGCTTGCTCTGCAACTCCTTATAAGCATCACTGCCTAAAAATGTCTTTAAATTCTCTCTTGAACAAACAACGAGTTGGCAACGATCAGGAATGCTTAGCCATTGATTGACTGTACTGCAACGAGGTAGTAGAGAATTATGTGAACGGACATTCAGTTCTCTATTGTCTTGCTCATCATAAATTCCGCTATCCAATACCCAATTCTCGTGCTCTGTAAATTGCTTAGTGACTTGTTCAGTATAATTCGTACTAACGATGAGCTGTATCGCAAATACATTCTTTTCTTTCAGGTCGATATCTTTCGATATTGGAATCAAAAACTTGTCTACTTCTTTCTTTATCTCTGCACGGTCGGTTACTCCTTGCTTCATATCATAACATTTTAGAGAAATACCAATGAGATATATCGGTGCTTGAGTGTCCTCCGTCAAAGAAATCAAAGAAGGAGTGCTTATTTCTGTTTCGGGTTGTTTCGACACACTCAATATCCAATCTGGTCCTCCAGAATAATGGGTTGCAGAAATAAGGAATCCATCTTTCTGTGATAACCAAGTATCGAAGAATGACTTCCAGGCACTTGGGTGAAAGGTTTCTCTTGAGCTGCTAAACTCTCCAGCTAGACTCGAATGAAAAGATGCAACATATCTTGGACGATAAAGATGCATTCGTATTGAACCAACATCTCCGATCACAAAATTCTCTACCCATGTTTTACGGAATATACTCATCTCACTCAACCTGGAACAGAAACACAATCGAAGATACAATTGGAGAGACATGAGAGTTTCAAATATCATTCCACGGCTCGATAGTCTATCGTATTGTTTCATCGCTGAAGCCAAATCTTTGATAAATCCAATAATTGGAATATCGGGATAACGCAATTCGACATAGTTCAACATAATTTGGGGATAAATCAGTTAAGTGTCTTTTCTGTCTCCTTGTGAATAATACAAACCAAAGTTACTAGCGACATCCAATGCATAGTCAACGTAGCAGGCACCCAATTTACTACATTCGAAATACGTCTTTCCTACCTCTACAGGAATTTCAAAAACATTGGCGAAAAGCAAAGAAGAAAAAACTCCAATTGTGTCTGATCTCCTATGAAGAGGATCTACAAATAGTCTCCATTCTGGAACAATAGTTTCAACCTTCTTCCTTAGCTCCGCTTCCGAAAGATCTTTCCACTCTAAATTCGATAAGCGATTTTCTGCCAATCGAGACAAGACATGACGGACATGGATTGGAACACCACTTGTATATTCCCATACTATCCTTGAAAAGTAATCCATTCCTTGTGGATTGCCAGGAAAGAGGATACTTTGAAAAAACCTGTTGTTATACATTGCATGTTGGATAAAGGCATGCGTCGCTTCCAGAGAAAACGGATCAAGCTTCAAAAGCTTCAACCCGAGTCGTGATGCTCCAGCATCGTCTACTTGTTGTATAATATGACCAGTTCTTCCCGTTACCAAACAAAGTACACGAGGTATACAAAGTAAAGGCCTCAACAGAAAAAAAACGTACACTATACTGTAGAAGGTGATTCATTTGAAGAAGGACTTTGGAGATCTTTAAAATTGAAACTATTCGGTTCTCCTAAACAGCCAATTTCATCAATACACACAAACAGATATTTCTTCTTTGTAACTTGCAACAGCTTCTTTAACCATTTACTAACACATTGGGAAATAGGAGGACCAACTTGCCCCAATAACTCTTCCTTGTTGGGGTATCCAGACAGTGCATACTTACAAATACGTTCATACAAGACAATATCAAAATATTCTCCTTCTGTAGGAAATTCACGCAAGTCCAAATATACATATATCGTCTCGTCACACAGAGCGTTCAATCCATCTTCCAATGTTGGGCTTCCAGGAAGCAAAATATCAACCCTTTGATTTTTAACAAATTCCCTGTTCATAACAAGAAATTCGTGAAAGTGCATCCCAAAAGTTGTTTTGCCAGACCCGTGCATATTTCCAGCAAAGCAAATCACAGGGCGAGGGTTTCCAGCTTCCATGGGGTCACCGTTCATATATTCAAAAGATCCTCGGAAAGCTCTCAACACTTGCACAACAGCCTCTTTTCGACTCACTAAAGGTGCAGAGAAGTGACCTAGCCTGTAGGTCGTCGTTCTTAACATGATATTTGCGTAATCAACTATTATTTTATTGCCAATTAAAACCCTCAGAAAGTGCTTTTTCACTCTAGAACAAGAAAAAGAAACAAAGTATCTAACTTTTCAATAAATAACTTGAAAACTTGCACAATAGTTGTATGCTACGACGAGGGACGACACCACCGGGCAAATTGGAAAACATCAGACTTGCTATTCTCATTACTTGCTCGGTCCATTTCTTATAGAGAAACCAGATGAGCATTATAGGAACTACTTGAAAACGAAAGTAACTTACAAAGTCGAAATGAAACGAGCCGAAATATCATATCAGAAGAACTGTGAATGACCATCTCCAAAACATGAATCGACAGAATTGCTAGAATCAACTATAATAGCTTTCTTGGATTGTTTTCTACATACAAGAATCTTACACTATAGCGATTATATAAGAAAAGCCCTCAGCATTGATAAAAGACCAAAACTAAAAGTACCACTGTACAAGATGGAAGAAAGATTAATACTTTAAGCTATTGGAGTATCAACTGGTAAGAAACATTCTCGGTAGCATTAAGATATATTCGATTTCAAAAAACAAAAAGAATCGTCGCTTGTCGTATTTCTAGTTGTGGATACTTTTCTACTTCTTTACAGTCCTCCTGTCTTTTTAGATATTCCTTTTGCTTTGGAATGGGAATTCAAGGTAGCTAGAACCTATGAAAATATTTCAAGTTAGTACGTTTTGAGTTTTCCGACAATGACCTCGTCCCTATTATCATCTCTTTCTATCAACTTTGGGGTCTCTACATGGAGAACACATAGAAATGACATTTCCTATCCACGTCCTGCAAACAAAGAACTTCAACAAATTGATAATTAACATTATGACGGATGCAGAAAATGCCTTTCTACTAGTACAACAGAAACAGCAAAGCATCCATTTCTTTCAACAAACTATTATAAATGAATCCAACAGGACATTCCTTATGGGGAGAATCCATATACCTTTGGATACATGAAATGAAAAACACGTGCTGCATATATTTGGGCTTTCAACAATCAGGTTTCAAACAGACAGAGAGGATGGATACGCTATAATTATTGGATATGTTTCATTATCAAGACTCGCAAAAACGTGACAAGACAAGAAAATCCAAGGTTGAGTGTCACTGCACCAAACAGTAGGAACTTTTATTCAGAGATTCCATTCCCATATTGTCCAACGTGGGTACATTATGGATATGAAATGCTCTTTCCAGTCCACTCAGTATTTGCTTGTCAACCAATATTTCGACATCTTTCTCACAAAGAACAACAAGTTCACAATTGGGAGGTATTTGAAAGGAGCCATGGATATACATTCCTCCCGAATAGCAACGACTCTGATTATTCAAATCGCTTGCAACTTTCATAGACAATTTGTTGCTAAGAATAATAAGCATACAGTAATTCGTATTCAATGAATTGCACAACACTTGTTCATAAACAGGCACCAGAAACTTTTCGGCTTCCTTGACAACATCCGACCAACCAATGCCCTCCGATTTCCAACGTCCCTTACAGGCAACACCAACAATCAGATTCCTGAGTTCACCTGGAGACTGCCTCTTAGACTGCAACTTGAATAAAATATCTGGACTATGGGAGTTGGGCTCTTTTGGAATGTAAATCCTTTCCAAAGCAAGTACATCTCGAATAATCTTATTCCATTCATTCTTTCCAAAGGTTCTCCGCATAGTTCTTGACTCGGGATTCCATTCTGTGTCACCAACAGAATTCATATAGCAGAGAGGAGATGGCATATCAAAAGGAAGCTTCATTTGACTCCATACCGATGACAACTGAGCCAGTAGATCTCTAAAATAAACCTTTTCAAGCTCCGAAGACAGCATCAAATCTAGTCGTATGGCAACGAGTCCTTCAAATACTCGACCCTTGGAATAAAGGAAACAATCCATAGGTTCATCATGTATGGCATCCAGAAGTATCTTTTCTAAAGAGGACAAAGAGACATTATCTTCAATGTCAAAAACAAACACCTTTGGAAGCAATACTTCATAGGTCCTTGAGTCAACAGGACGTCGATAAAGTCCCATTTATGTAACAGCATCATATAAAAATACATTGTTCAATTTGCTACTCTTAGTGAAAGGTATTCTATACAGTGCCATTATTAGTAGGATATCCAATAAACGTCTTCGGCCCTCATCCAACGACACGAGTCGCTCCTGAAATGGTTCAGAACAAATTGTCTGAAATTGGTCGTTCTTCACACATGCTATGCATTCTTCTTTGGACAAGGGACGTTGAATGCTCTGTGAATAGTTCAACAACATATTCACTGCACGCGTCAATAGGCCTGGAACTCCACCTGTATATTCCAACAATACATCCGCCAACTCATCAACTGAAAAAGAAGAACAACACAAGACTTGATATACTGAAAGTCTGTTATTCAATTTCAAATGACTTTTTACAAGATGCTCTTTGATACTAGGCGAGTCTAAAGGTGACAGAGAAATAAAATGCAACAGCACTTTGGAGACAGAAGATACATGATTTTGTATGCTTAAACCTTTGCTTTTCCCAACTACAATAAAGAATAGGTTTTCTTGTTCACACAACTCCCGAAGAATACCAAAAAAGTCATTGTAGGGACGAACCCTTTCATCTGAAGTCTTGTCAAAATCAAACCTCTCAGTCTTATTCTCCAAAGCACCCACTTCATCAAACGTTATCAATAAAAATTGATCTACTGGGGTACTTAGTATTCCACGGAGTAGTGGTACTAGATTAGAAGCTTCCATATCGATTGCTCTATATCCACTTTCCTTTGAGATTAAAGAAGATCCAGCTTGTGAACAGGCTGTTTTTACTAGCAAATAGTAAATAGCCCATTTAAAGTTCCTGTCCCTGGGATCGGTTGGCTCCAACTCTGATAAATCCACATAAAGAAGGGCAGCGTTCTTTAGGTTTTCCAAAAAAGTTCTCTTTGACTCTTCCATATGGTAAGTTGCCAACACAGTTTCACTGAAATTCCGCACCAATTTCAGGTAGTTGATGCAAAAAGTGGTCTTGCCGCTCCCAAATAAATGGGGGGCGAAGCATATGGTCAGGCGATAGTTGAGACTCTCTGACTGCCGTTGCAGCTGGCGTCGGTTGTTGTGGAGTTCATAAAGTTGTTCCGTTACTGTGTAAACGTCCCGTTCACGGTCTACTACAGTGGACTCATAACAATCAGAGACTGTCCACTGCGAGGTAAGTAAGTCTTCAGACATCGTCGACGCCGAGCCAATCAATTCTTCCAGAACCCACAAATCTCACTGAGGTCCAAATTTTATAACAAGTGGTCCCAGACAAGTAAGAGTAGGTAACTGTGGACTCGGCACGGGGGAACCTGTATTCATTAGGCATGGCAACTGTCTATGCCTTTAGTCTACTTTCACTTTTTTTTCGTTACTTAAACTATATACTATTACTGTCTATGTAAGTATCAACAACATTCTGATTATCCTTATGCTGCTTGCGGTTGGTAGTAACATATGTACTATACCCTCAATTTTGAAAAACATTATGATCTAAACCTAAATTACGAAATAGAGGTTAGCTCCTAGTAAGAAACAAATGAAGAAAGCATGCCGTCAGCCTACACCACAAGGACACCTTGACAGTTATTAAATCTTAATTTAGTACAGAGAGAAACAAAAGTCTCAAATAATGTTACGGTAGCAGAGACAACCATGTAAAAGCGCGTCTATCCTATTTTTGGTTTACTATTAGACAACATGCCCTGCAGCTTTATTATTAGTGTAATTACATGCAATACTGACGGATGAGACTAAAAGGACCAAACACGCTTGCTCCTGATTGTTGAATTATCTTTTGTCATTTTTGTTAAAAATAGGAGAATACCAGGAAGAATCTGTCTCATCTTGATACCCAGTGCAGCGAAAACATTAAGTCATGCATTTGACTTCACTTTAACTGAGTAGAACAATAATATTTTAATGGGCATCTTCTTTTATTTCGTCGTTGGAAGTTTCCTTGTTCTGTTTACTAAATTCAATCAAGTTACAGTAGCCAACACTCACTTGGTAATGCGCGATTGGTGCATTGGGCTTTGACTGTATAAATTGTCGTTCTATCATCCAAAATGATTAAGCTGTTAATATCCAAGTCAAGGAGCGAGTTAAAAGAAGTTACTTTCATTTTATCAAAAAGAAGATTCAGAATAGAATATATTATAACATTACTTGATAACTAGATAAATGTTCGAAATGTTCCTGATGGTTGTAAAAGACATGTTGTCAAACTATAGGATGATAAATTTTTTATTTAATTCACAACACATGGTATGAGTGTTTTGGAGTAATTCACAGCATAGAACAGTTCAGCAGCGATTAAAAGAATGGCTTGCGATTACACTAAAGTAGCATTAAAAAAGGGTTAATCATAGATATATTGACACTGGTTGCGAAGTGTATAAGTCTTTTAAGCCTTCAGAATTCTAGAACGCTTCATTCTGTTACCAGTGCTTATGGATTAAGCAAGGAGACCTTTACAGTACGAGTATTGTAACTTTAATGTTAAAAGGGGAACATCCATTGGTAAAAGTTGTTAACAAGCAAACTTAAAAATTGGTATATATTAATATTAACTTGTTGTACCCAAATTAATTTGCAAATGGCAGTACAAACACGAACTTGATATAGAGAGGTTCTCTGTATCCAAGGAAATCTAATGTTAGGTACTGAACAGTTGAGTTGACTGGTCATGGTACTGCAATGACTGAAGTATTTTTTCTTTGGCAATTTTCCTGGATTGGAATACTTCCATGTCACTTTGCTTACGTAAAGGTTAACATCAATAGATGAATCAACTTTGCTGGCTTTGTGCTGTTGTGACCAACGTACTTGGTACCCAATCCTGAATAAGCTTAGAGTTTGGACGCAAAATGTAAATGTGAAAGAGAGAAGATACAGCATGGAAAGCAATGTCATAATACGGAAAAGTAAGGCTCCCACACAAAAGTATTTTTTACGAAGTCCTAGATTTCAGATAGAACTCAGGAAAAAACGAACGTGGAAAGCAAGAACAAAGTAGAATATAAATACAATATTGATTGTTGTTAATATTAGAACTCAAAATAGAAAAGTACAATTAAAAAAATATAATATAATCATATAGATTGAAGGAGTAAACCAGTAGCAAATAGACTAGAGCATTGAAACTCTTGATACTTTTAAAAAAACTACAAAGATACAACAAAAAATTTAATAGAGAGAAACGGAACACCAATTATTGCTATATTTTACTAAGAAAAATGATTTCCAAGACACAGTAACATCCACACATGGTGAAGAGACAGTAGGCGTTCAAGGATAACTAAGAAGAGATTTTGTAAGGAGACACTAAACATACCTGGTATCGCAAAGAATTCAGCATTTTCTGTATTGCCTCTCTTTTCAGCACTTCTCAACATATATTCTAGTTTGGTAGAGTAAACATGAACAGCATCCAACGGACCAATTGTGCTGGCTGTGTTGTCGTAACGGGCAACTTCAAACTATTGACCTTGAAGATCAAAATAGTTTAGAGGTAAAATACGAAAGTAAAATAGCGACAAGGCTGCATAAAAAGGTAAGCGATGACATTATAGGGCCATCTACAACACAATGATGTTCTTTACCCAATGCTAAAGCTTAGTCAAAGTATAGCAAGAAATGATCGGTTGCAGGGAAGTAAGAGTAGCTAACTATGGACTCGGTACGGAGAACCTGCATTCATTGAACATGGCAACGAGCTACGTTTTCAGTCTACTTTCTCTTTTCTTCCATTGCTCAAACTGTATGCTGCTACTGTTTGTGCAAATGTTAACAGCAATCTGATTATCCTTGTGCTGATTGTGGTTGATAGTAACTTATGTACCACACACTCAAATTTAAGAAACATTGTGATCTGAACCTAAATTGCGGACTAGAGATTAGTTCACAGTAAGAGACAATTGGAGAAAGCATGCCGTCAGACTACACCACAAGGACACCTTGACAGGTATGAAAGCTCAATGAAACGCAGAGAAAAAAAACGTCTCATAATGTTACGCTAGTAGAGACAACCACATAAAAGCGCGTATATACTATTTGTAGTTTACCATTAGACAACATGTTCTGCAGCGTTAATATTAGTGTAATCACATTCAGTGCTGACGGATGAGACCAGAAGGACCAAGCACGCTTGTTTCTGATTGTTGACTTATCTTTTAGTCATCTTTGTTGAACATAGGAGAATACCAGGAAAATTCTGTCGCATCTTGACAGAAAGTGCAGCGAAAACATTAAGTTATGCATTTGATTTTAATTTAGCTGAGTAGCGCAGTAATTTTTTATCAGCATCTGCTTTTATTAAGACATTAAAACTTGCTTGTTCTGTTCGTTACGATCAATCAAGTTACATTTGCCCACATTAATTGGTAATAAGCGATTGGTGCATTGGGCTTTGACTGTATAAATTGACGTTCTATCATCGAAAGATGACTAAGTTGTTAGTATGCACACCATGAAGGAGATAGTAGGAGATTTATCTTTTTTAGGAGAAACAAGCTTTAGATTGGAATGTAATATAACATTAACTGATAACTGGATAAATGGTCGGAATGTTCCTGATTGTCATAGACGACCTGTTGCCAAACTAGGATAAATCACTCATTTCATCTCACAGCACCTGGTTTGATTGTTTTGAAGTGATTTACAGGATAGAATAGTTCAGTATCCGTTTGAAAGAATGTCTTGAGATTACACTAAAGTAGCTTTGAAACACTAAGTCATACGTTGATTGAGACTTGTTGGAAAGCGTCTATGTCTGTTATGCGTTCAGATTCTAGAACGTTTCATTTGGTTACGTTGTCTATATGGATTAAGAAAGGAATCCTGTACAGTACGATATTGTAACTTTAATATTAGAAAGAATACTTCCATAGGTACACATTGTTGTGAAAGAGACGCTAAACTAGTATATATTCATGTTACCTTGTTGTATCCAAATTAAATTGCAAATGACAGTACCAACACGAACTTGATAGAGAGGTCGTCTGTATTCAAGGGTCTCTATCGTTAAGAACTGTACAGTTGAGTTGACTTGTTGTGGTATTGCAATGACTGAAGCATTTTTTTTTGGCAATTTTTCAGCATTGCTGTACTTGTATGTTACTTTCGTTACGTAAACGTCAATAGCAATCGATGACTCAACTTTGCTGGTTCTGTGCTGGTGTGACTAACGTCCATGGTTACCTATCATGAATATCTTTAGAGTTTGGACGCAAAATGTAAATGTGAAACCGAGAAGATATAGCATGAAATGAAATGTCTTGATACGAAAAAAATAATGGTCCGATACAAAGTTATTTTTTACAAAGCACCAGATCCCAAACAGAACTCAGCAAAAAAAGAACGTGGTAAGTACGAGCAAAGTCGAATATTAATACAAATTTAATGATTGTTTAGAGTAGAACTCAAATGCAAGAAGTCCAATTAAAAAAATAATATAATCAAGAAGATTGAAGAATGGAGATAAGTAAGAAACAGAGTAGACCATAGTATTGAAAACCTTGATCCGATTATAATAATTCAAAGATACTATAAAAACTATAGAAATCATAGAGATAAGTAATAATCTACAGTAAATAAAATTATTCGAAGAAATTAGAAGAAGGATAGAATAAAAGAATAAGTAACAATTTAAATTAACGTTAAAAATAATTTTCTCAGCTACAAATTAAATTAAAATGTACAATAAAATGGAGACCGAAAATTAATTAAAATCAGAAACGCAAAATCTAGTAGTTAATACTACAACAAATTATACAAATGCTTATAAAATTTTAATTGTTTAAATAATTTATTTTAATGATAGTTTTGATTAACATAAGCTCATTGAGGTTTATTAGGGTTTATTAGGGTTTATTAGGGTTTATTTAGGGTTTATTAGGGTTTATTAGGGTTTATTAGGGTTTATTAGGGTTTATTAGGGTTTATTAGGGTTTATTAGGGTTTATTTAGGGTTTATTAGGGTTTATTAGGGTTTATTAGGGTTTATTAGGGTTTATTTAGGGTTTATTAGGGTTTATTAGGGTTTATTAGGGTTTATTAGGGTTTATTAGGGTTTATTTAGGTTTATTAGGGTTTATTAGGGTTTATTTAGGGTTTATTAGGGTTTATTAGGGTTTATTAGGGTTTATTAGGGTTTATTAGGGTTTATTAGGGTTTATTAGGGTTTATTAGGGTTTATTTAGGGTTTATTAGGGTTTATTAGGGTTTATTAGGGTTTATTAGGGTTTATTTAGGGTTTTATTTATTAGGGTTTATTTAGGGTTTATTAGGTTTATTAGGGTTTATTAGGGTTTATTAGGGTTTATTTAGGGTTTATTAGGGTTTATTTAGGGTTTATTAGGGTTTATTAGGGTTTATT
>SDGA01000041.1:0-93315 GCA_006232345.1 Galdieria phlegrea
AATAAACCCTAATAAACCCTAATAAACCCTAATAAACCTAATAAACCCTAATAAACCCTACCCATAAACCCTAAATAACCCTAAAACCCTAATAAACCCTAATAAATAATAAACCCTAATAAAACCCTAAAATAAACCCTAAATAAACCCTAATAAACCCTAATAAACCCTAATAAACCCTAATAAACCCTAATAAACCCTAATAAACCCTAATAAACCCTAAATAAACCCTAAATAACCCTAATAAACCCTAATAAACCCTAATAAACCCTAATAAACCCTAATAAACCCTAATAAACCCTAATAAACCCTAATAACCCTAAATAAACCCTAAAAAAAAAACCCTAATAAACCCTAATAAACCCTAAATAAACCCTAATAAACCCTAATAAACCCTAATAAACCCTAATAAACCCTAATAAACCCTAATAAACCCTAATAAACCCTAATAAACCCTACCTAATAAACCCTAATAAACCCTAATAAACCCTAATAAACCCTAATAAACCCTAATAAACCCTAAATAAACCCTAAATAAACCCTAAATAAACCCTAATAAAACTTAATTAAACTTAATAAAACTTAATAAAACCTAATAAATTTTTATTAACTAACATGATTTCTTTTACATTAATTAAACAATGAACTTTTACTTATCTTTCAAGAATAAGTTCACTTTTAAACATTCATTACTTTTTTTTTTAGTGTAATTAAATTTTTTTCAAGTGGATCTTTGTATTCATTTTTTCCCATAAAAAATTATTTTCTTTAATTATTTCTTTTTTGTTTTTTTTTTTTAATGTTGGTTGTTTTTTTTTATTTTGTTTAATTATTTTTTTTATTTTATGTTTATTGTTTTGTAATTCTGCGAATTTTAATTTTATTTTATCTTCATGTTTTTTTTGTAATATCAACAGTGTTGTTATTGCATTTTAATCTGTGGCTTGTTATTTTTATCTAAAACTTGTCATTCTTTATGCTCATTTTTATTTTGTTTATTTGAGTCACTTTCATTGAGCCTTTTGAATAAATGAACATTAACTTTTTTGTTCTTATATCTTACGTTTGTCGTTATTTGTCGCGTATGTTTTCTACTGATTTTTTATGAAACCAATTATTTTCGAAACAGTATCTTTGTGCTCTAATATCAGTTTTTCATGTGACGACTTTTCATTTTTCAGTACGATTTTTTTTTACACTTGTACATTTCACGTCGAAACTGTATTGTTATTTAGGATGGGCAGATCAAGATTGTCGGTCACTGAAACCAATGACAGCAATGTGTCTTCATCGATTAATGTTGGTGTTTGATGTAACATAGTAAAATGTTTGGATAGAATGCAAAAAAATTACCACTACAGAGAACCTGCATTTCTGGTAGTACCCAGGCAAGTTAACTAAACCCCACACAGTACCTGATGTTAGATACCGTTGGTTACCTTTCGTATTTTGTCAATTTTTTTCAAGGTCATTTGCAAAATTGTATATTAGAATAACGTAATATTAATATATACAAATTTTGCGTCTATTGGTTAACCATGGTGATTAATTGATGTAATCTTCTTAACAGTCAAGGTTGATTATTGTGTTGAAGATAGTTCAATTTCGTATCTATATAGAAACTGTCACAAGTTGACACGTTCTGAATCCTTAGCACATATTAGATATATGTGTGTTGCAACAGAAATCAATCGAGTTATGAGTAACATGTTTGCAAGGCTACTTTGCTACAGTCGCATTTCATTCTTTCAACCAACTACTCTAGTTTTCTTTGCTGATAATTACTTTAAAACAATCAATGCATGCGTTGTCAGACCAAATAAAATATTTATCCTATGGCTTAATAACCTGTCTTCTTTGAAGTTCAGGAACTGTGTCTACTTTTTTGCACTTATCAGGTGTTGTTATAATACATGCCATTTTAAAGCTTGGTTCCGAAGACTAATGTACAAGTCGCTCACTACCAGTTAAAGGTTGGCTAATGTAAATTGTTTGATTTTAGCAAAAAGAACAAGCAAGTTTCCAACGACGAAATAAAAGCTTCTACCCTTGGGAAGTTATTTCTTTACTGAGCTACTTTGCAACACAATACACTACTTAATGTTTTTGCGGCAACTTGTGTCAAAAAGAGAAATAATTTTCCTGATATCCGTCTCTGCTTAACAAAGATGACAAAATGTAATTCAACAATGAAAAGTAAGTGTGCTTGGCCCTTTTGGTATCGTTTGTCAGCATGCGATATGATTACACGAATAATAAAGCTGGAAAACATATAGTCCAGAGTGATGAACCACCAATACCATCGAAGTGCTCTTATATGGTTGTATCTTCTAGTGCAATATCACTTGAGACGTTCGTTTCTCTCTCTATGCCTAATTGAGCTTGAATACCTTTAAAAGTGTCCTTGTAGTGTAGTCTCTCTACATGCTTTCTATACTGGTCTCCTATTGTGAACTAGTCTCGATTCTGCAATTGAGGTTCAGAACACAATGTTTTTCGTATTTGAGCGTGCGGTACATCTGTTAATATCAATCACAACTAAAAGTATGGTGAGAAAAATGTTGTTGATATCTACACAAATAGTAGTAGCATATAGCTTGAGTATTGAAGAAAAAAGTTACAATAGGCTAAAGGCATAATTGTTGCCATGTTCACAATGAGTGCAGTTTCACCATACCCAGTCTACAGTTAGCTATTCTTACTTGTCTAAAGCCTCTCCATTAAATCTATGGTTTCTCTATGCTGTCCAAAGATATTTGATTACAATAAGGTAATATTAATATATACTAGTATTACGTGTATTTGAAAAAGATGGTTACAGATGTAACTATTTTTAGTAACATTGAAGTTAGAATTCTCGTAATATAGAGGGTCCCTTTCTGACTCCATATAAACACTGGTAGCAAAATGACACATTTTAGAATTCTAAGCGTACAACAGATATATACACTTTGCAACAGAACTCAATGGTGTTCTGACTTGTATGGTTCAAAGCAACTTTGCTACAATCGCAGTTCATTCCTTTCAAGCAGCTTTTGGAGTGCTCTATGCTATAAATTACTCCAAAACAGTCAAACCATTTGTCTTAAGAAGAAACCAACAATATACATTATGATCTGACAACGTCTCTTCTGTGACGTTTGGAAATAATCCTAACTTTTATTTAGTTACATGTTAATGTTAGAATATATCCAATTTAAGGCTTGTTTCTGAAAGCAAATATCATCTATTAACTCGCTTCTTCGTTTGCATATGAACAGTTTAATCATCTTTTGATGATAGAAGCGCGGTGTAAATTGTTTGAAGAACAAGTTACACAAAGGTCAGTAGAAAGAAAGTTAATTATTGGATATTAAGTAACTTGGACCAATGAATCTTCAATTGTTTCTGATAAACAGAAGAATGAGGCCGTTCAAAATCGACACCGAAAAAGTTGTGTAACAAGTAGACTCAAGCATCCTCTGTCAACTTTGTTGTGGTCTGTCCAGGTTGGATTTGAATCTATCAATAATAATTACTCAAAAGATATGGTTCAGAGTTCTAAATTACCACTTGCAGTATCCTAATCCTTATAAAAGATGTTTCAAAGCGGTCATAAAAAAACAATATCTATATTCATGTTCCAGGTGAACTCCAATGATTCTAGCTTCTATACTACTGAAACTCTTTCATGAATCAGCACGCATCAGTGTTTCAGATCATAGTACAACTTCCAAATCAATCCTCAAGACATTCAAAATAGTGTTACAATAATATGAAAGCGCTCCTTTTTTCTTATACTACAAATTTTATGCCATTCTCTTGTTGTTGAAAAAATTATTTTGTTTCTTTATACTTTTCTTATTGAACAAGAATCCATAGTCCAATGGTAATGGCACTCATTAGTAATATTCTTTCAATGTCGTACATCAATACGTCAACTAACAGCAAGGAAGCTCTCACTATATTGTTTCACATTTTATATAATACACAATAGAGTCATCAGAACGTAAAAACACAATTATGATATACAAGTATAATTAGTTTAACTGATTACACATGTCTCTTTGTGTTATCTTTCCAATGTCTTTTGATCTTCTTTTGGACATCATGTCGTCTGTCTTATGAAAGCCAAGCTGAAAAGTTGCCACTTGCCACTATAAATATCTGCTGACAAAAGTAATGAAATTGTCATCAGGTAATTTAGCAAGAAATTCCCATAGTGATTCAACGACCAGTAGATTCCTTAGTACACAATGATGGATCATCACTTGAGTTTAAGGTCACGTCACTGCTGTGTCAAAGATGACTTCAACTTATTATCAATTAAAGCTTCATTGTCAACAGTAGAATTTAATGAAAACACGACCAAATGCAACGAGTAGTTCTTTCTGAATACAACATAAAATGTAGATACAAAACCATTGCAAATATTCAAGAAAAAAACAGCTTACTGAACAATTGACAAGTGAAAAGACTCATCCGAGAATGTAACCTAAATCGTTCCTTCTTGTGGATAGACTAGCTGAATTTCATACTTTCTTTTAGCCTGCTTGTATCGTATGTTTTGAAACAGTTTTCTTGAGCATATACAAGTTGCTCATAGTACAGTCATCTTGTTTTCTTGAGTATAAACCGTCTCAATTAGACTCTTCTAGTATACTATTTTGAGATGTCGACTGTCTCATGAAACTGTTTATACTTTCATACACACTGTAAATTTCTCCTTGTGAATCAATTGTTTTCAATTGGCAAAATGTTTTGAAATGGTGACAGTGGCATAGATAGTGTTCTTTTAGTATCAATACGGATGGAATAAGCAATAGGAAATAGCAACAAATCAATAGTCCTAAATTCATCACATTGAACTAAGTTTAGCTGTTATTAAAGCTTGGATTCAAAAGACACTGCCATATAAGAAGACACAGGTTAATACAAAAGGAAAAGTGGCTTTCTTAATAATACACAAAAAATGATTCATATTAGAATATAATCCTATACTAGACATCTTTGACAAAGCAAGTTAACCATTGGCTTCTGCCAATCCTATTCTTTTACTGTTCAAATACCCAAAGATCCTTTTATGGGATCATAAAGTTATTCAAACAATACAGCCTCCTACAAAAACATAATATAAACAAGTGTGGATATCTTGCCTCATATATCAATAAAAACAAGAGGACATTTGGCTGTCACAGTTCAGTAAATGCTAGAGAAAGTTGCATTCTTGACAGCCGTATTGGGTCAACCCAGATCAACCAACTTTTGAAAGCACATAGTAAATGTTGTCACCACAGAAACAACCTTCAAATGTAGACCAACGTCTCATCTCTAAATTTATACAATCAAGCCAACGAACGAAATTTCATACACATACCAATCAAATTTAAATTCTGCTCTGGTGTCAAAGTTGTGGTAAGGAGTGATAAAAATGCACAGTTGTTTTCTGCAATTAGTATAACTTTTATTATTTTATAAATAGAACAAGATTAACATCCTGTCTCGTACGCGAGTGAGACACCCCTTTTCCTTCGACTCCAACTGTCTGTATTAAAACCAAATAAACCAAGATAAACTGCCGTCAAACAAGGTTCATCTCAACTTAGAACAAAGACTTGTGTACTCCATATCCTTTGGAAGAGTCACTGGACCTTTTTTCTTTAGCAACAATGACCAGTAATGTTGACTTATCGTTTCGTAAGATGCACTCCACTTGATCCAAGCACCTTCTTCTGTAACGTGCACTCCAACTTGTCTATCTTCTTCTTCCTTTCCTCCAAAAGGTTGGTTTCAAATGTCTTTTTGACAGCAAGTCGTAAAAAGCTTCGTCAAATGCTTTTCTAAACTACTCTCCAACTATCGTTTCACGGGTACGCCAAGTTGCTTTGTCAGTTCACAGCAAACATAGTCTAACCCTTTGATATACACGAATAAATTTCGTCCTTTCTATTCCTTTGTTATGAACTCATTCGTGTCTAAATCTTGTCCTTATAAAGGTTCCTTCTTCTCTCTTGTCTTTGTACACTTTTACACTCAGCTACTCAAAGTAAACTCTCCAGAGTGTTCATCACCTTTACTCCCAAGTTATTCGGCAGTTATTTACTGTGTTAAAGTGAATAAAAATTTGGGCTGTGTTCCTCTTCAAGTGGAGAGTGTACTCCTCACCTTTGTGCTTTACCCTTCCAAAACTTTTTGCTCTAAATTGAACGCCGTTGATTTGAACTTGAGGAAGTTTCAGCCTTTCAATTGGATACAACTATTAGTAATGTTGACTACTCATTACAATCTTGTGATTTTAATATTACAAGCCCATATTATTCTTGTAATCTAGTATTTCAAAACTCATATCTTTCAAGCTGAGTATAAAAGATGACTATCGTTGTCAAATCTTTTCAATTTTTCAATAATGATATTGAGTAATCGCCAAGCAAAGTTGATTCAATTAACATCAAGTGCATGTTTTCTATGTCATATAAACTATATTTATTACAATGAAGAGTGATTGAGAACCATTTCTTGAAGTTTTCCAAGTTCTTCATCAGTATATATATCAACGTCAATGAATCTGATATTAACTGAACATCAACTCTTGAATTTGAGGTCAGCAGTTGCATATGATGAAAACTCAAAGCAAGTAGAAAGTAGCTTCATCAAGCATTGCTCCATCGAATACTAATTAATATATACTTGAAATCCAATTGTAAACCATTTAGACAAAATACAGTTTACTCGAGTATTAGAGACTGAATTTCAAAAACTGAATTGATTCAGCCTATAATACACACTCAATCGCTCCTTCTGCTACATAGACTAGATAAATTTCATACCGTCTTCTAAACTACAAGTATCGTTTGCTTTGAAATAATATTGCTGAACACATAAAAATTGCTTGTAGTACGCTCCTCTCGCTTTATTGAGTATGAACAGTCTACATTCGTTCTTCTGTTATATATTTTGAATTCCTTTTTAAAGTGCTTGTAAGTTGCCGAATGTCTCATGAAACTGTTTATGCTTTAATGGAATGGACAATGAGGAAACAGCAACCAGGCGATCATTCTAAATCTATCCCATTGATGGCGTTGAGTTTGTATCCAAACTTGGAGTTGATAGACAGTGCAAAAGGATAAGACGCTGCCTAAATAGCTCACAACAAGATGACTCTTATTAAAAGATAATCCTATAGTGAACATCTTTGACAAAGTAAAATCACAATTGGCTTATTCCAATCCTACTCTTCTACTGTTCAATTACCCAAAGGTCCTTTTATAGGATCATCAAGTTGGTTAAATACTCTAGGCTCTTATAGAAACATAATATAGACAACTGTGGATGTCTTGCTGAAGATATCAATAAAACAACAGGACAGTCAGTTACCAAAGTTCAGAAAAAGTCGGCAAGAGTTGCTTCCTCAACAGACCCTCATCTGGTCCACTCACACCAACCAACTTTTGAAAGCACTTTGTAAATATTGATAAGACAGAAACAATCTTCAAATATAGGCCAACATCAATTCTCTAAATTTATATAATCAAGTCAAGGAAAGAAATTTCCATATATATACTACTCATTTAAATTCTGCTCTCGTGTCATAGTTGTTGTAAGGTGCGAAAACACGATATAGCTTTTGTCCCGTCACTAGTATACTTTTCAATATTGTATAATAAAAGGACATTAACATCCTGCCTCGCGCGTTGCTTATTAATCTGAACGCCAAGCTGACACATCCTTTTCCTTCGACCCCAACCGTCTATAATAAAACCGAATAAACCAAGACAAACTACCGTCAAACAAGGCTGTCTCGACATAGAACAAAAATTTGTATGCTATACTAGGAAAAGTCACTGGACCTTCTTCTCTACCAAGAATGACCAGTAATGTTGCCCTATCCTTTCTTAAGATGCAATCAACTTGGTTCAAATGCGTTGTTCTGCAAGTACTCTTCAACTTGCTTCGTTTGTTCGTAATTTCTTCCAAAGGGTCGTTTCTAACAGGTTCTTTTTGGTTTCCTTTCACATTCGAGTTGTAAAAAGCTTCGCCAAATGCTTCTCTAAACTACTCTGCAACTAGGGTCCTACAAGCTAGCTAGGCCGCGTTGTTAGACGTTTGCTGACTCTCTTTTTAACCCTTTTATATATGCAGAAACCTTTCTTTAGTTATATTCTTTTGTTAATTAACTCATTGACGTCTGAATTCTGTCCTTTTAAAGGTTCTTTCTTGACTCTTGTCCTTTGTAAACCTTTACACTCTGTTACTCAAAGTAAAACCTGCAGAATGCTCTTCAACTTTTCTACCTAGTTAGTCTACGCTTCTTTACTGTGTTAAAGTGAGTAAAAGTTTGGGTTCTGTTTTTCTTCAAGTGGTGGAGTACTCCTCCCCTTGTGCCTTACTCTTCCAAAACTTTGGGCTCTGGACTTGGGCGTAATTTCAGCCATCCGTTCAATTGGGTAATAACATTCGGTGTATTTATCTCCTCTCTCCCCAAATTATCGACAGAATACGTTTAATCTTAAAAGTCCTGTGCTGTCTAAGCAAAATAAACCAATCGTCACAAAACAGAATGTCCCGTCATTTCACTAGTCCAATTAAAAATTCCTTTCATTAGCCGTTTGAGAAAACATGAAAACCGAAGCTTGCAGTACAGAAGCTGACAGTGAGAACTCTCCAGCACCAAACATAGAAACATAACCACGAAGTAACTACAAATACAGAGTCAGCAAATATTTTCAACTTTGAAGTTTCAGATTCTTTGAGAGAGTCTATTTTCAGCTCCCTTGCTCAAACTTCTCCAATAGATCCTGCAGATTTTGAGTTTAGGACACATAAAACTTTCTTAAGATTCTTAACGAAATTGGCGGTACTTGTAGGAGCGACCTCTTGGAGAAATCTAAACTAGTAAGCTTGAGACTATCATTGACACGTTCTACTTTATTTGGACAACTGGGAACTGCTTTTAATACTCATCCAGTGTCATTTAAACAAGTTGCTTTCTATAGTTCGCGCTCACCTATTTCCGACATATGTGAAGCCATGCAAGCATTCTTCCAAGGAAATTCAGTTACTGAATACTCATTGTTTGTCGAAGTGGAAGACAAAGACTTTTCTGAAATATTGGAGTCTATTGCTGCTTTATTTAGAAAGACATCCAACTTGACATTTCTATACATCGAACTTGACCCTTTTCTTCCTCCAAAAAATTGGAATGCTTTACTCCAGAGCTTTCAGGTGCTTGCATCTCTAAAGTATTTTGCAATGAAGAGTCTTTTTATATCCAATGAACAACTTTTGAGACTATTTAGATTATTGAATAAGCTTTCTACGAACGTTATATGTGCTATTCTTGATAGGCAGTGGTTTAAAGAAAATTTCTCCAACGTGTTACAATTCTGTCAAAGAAAGAAAATAGAGCTGAAGGCTCAGTTTCGTGAGTTGAGTTTGCATCTACAATCAGATAGTGCTATGCCCTTTACACCTATTTGGAAAATCTCACTCACCAATTTGAATATTGGGTTTAATAATATTGACACAGAAGGTGCAAAATACTTGAGTGAAGCATTGCGAGAGAATACAACATTGACGGGTTTGAATATTGGTTGGAATAATATTGGCACAGAATGTGCAAAATATTTGAGTGAAGCATTGCGAGAGAATACAACATTGACGACTTTGAATATTGATCATAATAATATTGAGACAGAAGGTGCAGAATATTTGAGTGAAGCATTGCGAGAGAATACAACATTGACGACTTTGGATATTAGGAGCAATAATATTGACGCAAAAGGTGCAGAATATTTGAGTGAAGCATTGCGAGAGAATACAACATTGACAAGTTTGGATATTGGTTGGAATAATATTGGCACAGAATGTGCAAAATATTTGAGTGAAGCATTGCGAGAGAATACAACATTGACGACTTTGAATATTGATCATAATAATATTGAGACAGAAGGTGCAGAATATTTGAGTGAAGCATTGCGAGAGAATACAACATTGACGACTTTGGATATTAGGTATAGTAATATTGACACAGAAGGTGCAAAATATTTGAGTAAAGCATTGCGAGAGAATACAACATTGACGAGTTTCGATATTGATCATAATAAGATTGGCACAGAAGGTGCAAAATTCATAGTTGAAATTAGCAAATATTTGAACCGCAATATTTCGAAAAGAAATGGTGAAAATATTTCCAATGCTTCGGTAGTGACTGCACCCGCTGCGAACAGTACTTTGAAATTGGATCCCCAACGTATGAGGAATTCTTTGGAATATCTTATCAGTGTGGATCAAACTTTTATAGTCTATCGCTATACTCATTTGAAAGAAAGTACATTGTTGTTTATATTGTATATGCAAAGTCGTCGAATGCAAATGCATTTATTTCCTTCTGTTTCCTATTGTCTGTATTCTCCATTGGCGAACCTGAACTATTTCATATTAGATGATTCAAAGCATATGGAGATGAGAAAAGAACCTCATTACTTTGAACCCAATCAATTTACATGTGTCATTTGTCATAATATTTGTATCTCTCCTTATGCTTCGGAGAATTGTATTCACGCTTTTTGCCAAACTTGTATTGAACAATGGGGCCAAAAGTCCTGTCCAACTTGTCGAACAGCTTGCAAGGAATGGAAACCCTCTGTGCTTGTGGAACACTTGATTTTACAGCTGCAGTTACAATGTCCTTTTGAATGTGGTTGGAAAGGTACTTTTAGTGAGTATAATACAAGTCACCAATTGAAGTGTCCAAACAAAGTTGGCAAATGCAGTTTATGTCATTTACCAATGAAGCAATTGGAATTTTTCGATTTGCATTATAGAAATTGTCATTATGGTCTTGTGCCTTGTGACTATTGTCATCATGATGTTCCTTTTCCACTGCTTGCTGCTCATGTTGCTCATGAATGTGTATTGGCTCCTAGTACTTGTGGTGCTTGTGGTTATTGTTTTTCAACTTGGCAGTCCATGATAAGTCATGTTGAGAATGAATGTGTCAAAGTGGTTGAAAAATGTCGTTATTATGATTGTGGCTGCACGAAATATATAGAGAGAGGTCTCTTGTCGAAACATGAGTTGGAAGCCATGAAAGAACATGTTTATCTAGTGAAGCAAAATATGACTGTGAGACAGGACAAAGTGACGGAAGGCAGGACAAAGCGACGGAAGGCAGGACTAATTGACGAAAAGACAGGACGACTTGTTCATAGATTCTTTGAATAAAACGTACAAAAGTTGCTGTTGCCAATAAATTCGAATCAATTGTTGTGTTTTTTTACTGATATCAAAATGTTGAGCATCAACTGATCTAAAAGTGTTGGTGGTGTCTTGTGTGTTTGGTCGAATGCTCATTGCCAAGCGTTAAAAGGGGAAAAGTGAACGCGGTTATGATTCAGAAATGAGTTTCACTTTAGGAACCCTCCTTTTGGCAACGTTATTGATAGCAAACGCTTTAGCTATTCTAAACGAAGAAAGATTCCTTTCCAAAGTAGGTTGGAGTGTTGAACAAACGAGACTCGATGCTTCGGGTCTAAAAGCACAAACAAGGCGACTACTTTACGCTTTTCGAGTCATCATGAAAGGTGAGACATTTCAGAAAATACATTCCTATTCACTAAATACTACTAGTTCCACTGATTATTTTAAACATACTAACCATATTGTTGTTACTCATTATCGGTTGACCAACAGTTGGCTTGTATAAAAAAAGATTTTCCTAACAATAGACACTTTATTCTCATCACCTGAAAACGAAGGTGAAAGACAAAAGAACAATCCATTGCATTCTCTCCGTCTCAATCCACTCTCACTGCCTGATACTGCAAGTATGTGGTTTTACTCGCAAAATACAATCCACAAACCATCTAGATTCATCAAACAGAAACTCACAACATTCCATACCAGAATAATGAGCAATACGTCTCAATTCTTCTATCGAATACTTGTGAGAATGTTCAGTGTGAATAGACTCAAAAGCATCAAAGGTAAATTCCAGTCCAACTGCACCAATGAAAACCTTTTGAGATATTTTAGAAATGAGTTGACTTTCCACCGACTTGATATCACTTTGATAATATGCATAATGATACCATTGACAAAGATCAAAGTTGGCATCAAGTTCCCGATTAATTCTATCCAATAGATTGAGATTAAAATCAGCAGTGACTCCACTTTTATCGGTATAAGCTTGCGTCATCATCAAAGGGTCTTTTAACATGTCTGCTCCCAATAACAATTTGTCTCCATTTCTTAAAACTTGTGCTAAACCACGAATAAATCGAATAGCATTTTCTTGTGTAAAGTTTCCAATAGAAGAACCCAGAAATAAGACAAAGTTCTTTCTAAAGTGTTGTTGAGCAGCTAACCACTGTAGTCCATCTTTATAGTCACCAACCAAACCAAAACACTGCAAATGGGAATCTTGAAACTCTGTTTTTAAACCATTGATTAATTCTTTCATAGCTAGTTCTGATATATCGATTGGAACATATTGAAAGTCAATATGAGAGTGCAACAGTTCTTTCAGCAAGACACGGGTCTTCCTACCGTCACCTGCACCCAACTCTACTAGGTTCACTGGTTGCCCATGTCCAAAATACTGTTGACAAATATGAGTCGCATGGGTTCTTAGAATTTCAAATTCACATCTAGTCAAGTAATATTCACTGAGTTCAGTAATTTGTTGATAAAGTGCTTGATGCAAAGTAAGAAGAGGATTTTTTGGTTGTCTGAATACTTACCACTTCCTTTATCATCATAAAAGTACGTGGAGGACAAATACTTTGGTGTTGCTTGTAACCCCGTAACCACATCTATTTCAAACTGTCTTTTGACATCCAAAGTGTCTTCTTGTCTTAGCACTTTGTAACGAAACTGTGAACCCATAGAAAGTATGAAGAAAAGAAGAAACCAGCCAACAAGAGGGCATCCAACAATAGGCTGGTATCGCTATGGCAATGCCAATTCAATCCAAGACCTTTTCTTCCAACCACACAGGCTTTCATGAATGATGAATCTTTTGGGGGTTCCAGATGCCCTCTTTCAATAGGTTTTCAATCACATGATATGTACAATATGGATGACAAAAGGATATATATATCTCATGTGGTTAGTAACACAAACAAAATGGCTTACTGAGGATAACCATAGGCAAGATGATAGAGGACATGGACATTTCATAGTGAAGAGAGAAATGGCTCCATATCCCTTGTCTTGAGAAAAAATGCCATTTTTGATCGGGTCCTCCGAAGCGTAACGGTTACGAGCCCGCCTGTTTTTTAACCCTAAAAAAGTGTTTTCTTCGGTCAACAGTGTGATAGCAGCGTTTTCTTAAGAAACCATGCACTGGTTAGATGCCTTATTCTTCTCTTTCTTTGCTAGCTTTATACCAATTAGTTGGTTCATCGACGCGTATGTTAGATTAGCTTCAAACCAACAGTCACTCACTGGGTTCAAATATTAGGACAGCACTTGGCTTTCGTTCGTGGCCTCCCAAAGCAACCAGAAAAATAGTACTATGGTGGATTAATCTATGTGACCCGTTACTTGGGCAACCTCCCCTATGGTTTCGTGCAATGACATGGTTTGAAGTACGTTGATAAATAATCTGCATGTCACTCATCAATAACACTTCTTGTAGGTAACAGTTTATCCTATTTTTTGTGCTGCTTTCTGTTATGCTATCTACAAAGGATTAACCAAGTGGTATTCAACGTTTTTCTTCATTCAATAACTATGAAAGATAATCAAGACCCTAGTCGATGGGTGAGAATACCAGCCATTGTGTTTGCTTCAATGGTTGGTTATTCTTTCCTTTTTATTGTGGCTGAATACGTTTTTGGTCCGTGGAAATGTCCAGCGCCTATATTATTCACATCGGTTTATGTTCCGTACTTTATATTACCGGTTAGTGAAACGCATTGAACGAACGATATATCCTTTTAATCAACATGGACAGATTTTATTCGCCTATCGTACTTATCATCCTGCAAAAGTGGTAGGAAGAAAGAAAGGGAGTGTGAAAGAAACGAAAAGTCCATCATTTTCAAGAGAAACAAGAAGAACCAGTGGACATACGAGGAGAACATCCAATACTTCTTCGAATATAGAAACGGTAACTGGTTCTGTTAAAAAGGAAGACCAAGTGGTCAATGTCGATGAACCTAGAAGACTACGCAATCGTCAATTGTCCAAAAAGACAGTAGGTACTGGTAAGTAATGGCACGAAGAAATAGAGAGACGACAACAAGTGATAAGAATTTGCAATATTTTTCCTGTTTTCGTATAAAAGAATGAAATGGCGTTGGATAGTCGTATGTCTGTGCCATTTATTGGGTCCTTCATGGACTCCAAAAGAAAAACCGCCACTTTTGAAAGAGGTTTTCGTTATCCTCTATTTCCTTTATTCTCGGATCACGTGTGTAGAGAAATATATATACATCTCTATCACTTAGTATCCCTACATATCCCACAAGCATCTTTTGAATTTTCCAAGGAAAATAGGAAAACAGCCTCTTTCATATGAGCCCATAATAATTTCCTCCACGAAAAACAACTATTCTGTCACTCACTTCCACGCAATTACAAACAACTGCCAACACTTGTTCCATGAATCTTTTCAACTGAAACCCTCTTGGGTGTTTAGTCACTCAGTCTGGAGTTAACCATACATCCCTAAAGGACTTGGTCATATTTGCAGCTCTTTCTACATGTCCTTTCTTATTTCCCCAATGAGGAGTATTTGGGGCACTGGCACTAGGAGAATCAATAGGACTTGAAGGAATATCCACAGGGCTGCTCTTTCCTTGGGAAGGAACAGTGCCTTTAATGGAAAACCGTTTAGAAAAGAAATCCAAACTTCCTGGTAGGCTCCTAGAAAGCTTGGGTGAAGAGGAATAACTGGGACCAGAATAAGAGTCTTCTGACTCCAGTATTGGGTTAACTATGTCGTCAGGTCTCTCTGCAGACGGGGAAGAACACGGGGAACGTTCAGACGCAGTTGGATATTCACCAATAAGGTCCCCTGTACTTGCAGATTGTTCCTTTGAAAAGTTCCCTTCTCCTGACCGAGGGCTTCGTCTACAATCAAACTTTAGTCTTCAACCCCAAAAAAAAGTTTACACACCTTTCTTGAAAGTTCTTACGAAACTCACTCATCCGCTGCAACAGAGAACTCATCAGGAAAATCTCCAAATCTTCCACCCCACTCCACTTGACGACGACCCGATTCTCACTCGAACTTGGACACTGACCATTCAGATCAAGGGAAATGATCAATAATGATTCAAGATAGGAATTCCCTCAAAGATAGACATCGACACACCAATAAAATTTATCATGGAATGTAAGAGATCAATAATGAATGAGGCATGGTTGGAATGCTCCCATGACGGACAAATTTGGAAAACTTAAAAGGTAATTTCACGAATAGCATCCGTGTAGATAAGTTGACTATGGAAATTTAAAAGACTATGCAGCACTCTGATTGAAAATCTGCTAGTAGGCACAAGAAACTTCCTATAGCAGCTGACACAGAATAGCTCATTTTGATTCGAGTTAATGCGTTTGTGTTTACGTTAACGACACAAAAATGTACACTCTTAGGCCATTGCAGCGACTGTTGTCAGGTATCTCATGTGAAGAAATGCACTGTGTTGGGCAAACTTGCTGTTTAATGACTTTGACATGTATATTTGTTGAGATATCATGTCATGACACCCTTCGTAAATAGAAATAGCTTATAGAATTTTGCTCTCTTGAGGCAGGCATTATGTATGGGCCAGCTTCAATCTTGTTTCTTTATCATCAAAAAGTAACTTTCATTTACGTATATTATCTTATGCTTCTTATGTTTTGCTTGATGGACATAAGACTGAATAGTGTTTAACGGTAGTGTGTTTTCATTTTAGCAGCTTTTGTTGCTCCATGTATTTACATCTTGTATCATGTCAATTCACTGGTCATATGAATGCTAACGATGCGGGGTAGACTTCATTATCATTGTTCCAGTTCGTTTCAGTGCCAGTTAACCTGTGTTAGGTATAAGTTCTTGTAGTTTTATTTTGTTTTTTGGGCAAAACTTTGTTCTCCAGACAGACAATCGTAAATCCAATCACAGAAGAAAAAGAAAAATGGCGCCAAAATGGGGTGGCCAATAGCCTTTTTTTTCTGGAATCTCAACTCGATAACAATTCCAGGCCGATTTTTTAGTAAGTCTTGCCCAACAAAGAAATGACACGTGAGCTTCTAGTGGTGGCGATACTATAAAACAACCCCTTTCGCAAGGTATGACAAGTGTTTATTCTTTACGTTTATTATTGCACGACGCTGCAAGAGAATGGCTGTTAGCACGAGAAGAACCCAAACTACCCCGTAATTTTATGGATTCCTCTTTAGCTTTGCGTCATCGCGTTTTTCTGGGTTCAAAGTTAAAGTTTGTCGATCAATTATTTAAACCAGTTGGTATAGTTAATGGTGTTTTAATCGGTTATGTATGTTTCTTGACAACAATGTTGTTGTTAGCCCAAGCACTGAATATTATTTGTAGTCATTGGCTAATTACCACTTGGTGCTTCCGGCGGACTGGGTGCCATCTGTGGAAACTGTGTGTAGACGATTTGCTCTCGACTTGAATAGTAATGAGTTTCTTGAGGTAATTTAGCAGTGAATGCAACAACCAAGGGCCCTTTAATGACTTGTATGATAGCTGCATTGGTTTCAGAACAATACCGTGATGACGTCGTGGTTGAAGTTTGCTAGTTCAAACCTTAGAATTCGATATTTCGTTCTGTATGAGGCTCCTGCACATGGAAAACTTCCTTCCAAGCTGCTAAAATCCATCGAACTTGTAGTACAAAGAGTGCCAGAAAATCTTTCCCGAGATGACGAAGAAGCAAAGACGTTGACGCAATTGGCCGACCCAAATATACACGTTTTATCATTAGCACAGGAAAGACTGCTTTCAATTATTCCAAAGACTAGAGTAAAAGCTAAACGACACCTGGGAATCTTCTATGGTACTGCGAGAAAAACGGTTTATAAAGACATGGCAGTTCTCGATGACTGTTTCTTGCCCTATCGTCAATGTACCCATGTCTTAAGAGAAAGCAATGAAGATACTTATGGGTTTATAAAAGATGAAGAGCATTCAAATTTCAAGGAAGAACCAATCTTTCAAAGAAACATTAAACTACCTTTAATTAATATTAAAGATGGTTCTATGATGATAAGAGAGTTTCTGGCAATCGAAAGGCAAATTGGAAATGAGAATAATACGAAGCATGAAGTGGTTTCTTACTATATTGATCCATTCGAACGCAGGCAGAGACGTCGATATATTCTTTCAGTGAAAAAGGCTCACAAAGAATCCAACTCGAGTAGTAAGGAAAGAAAAAAAGAAGATACAACTGTGATGCAGGCTGCCAAGTTACTGAGCCAGAGCGTGTTTGCTACGAATACTAATCATGGAACAAGTAGAACGTTCAGTTCTCACCAAGATCATCAAGATGACAAAAGAGACCAACAATATTGCTCTGTTGTCGATAATAATGATGTAGAACATTTACAAGTTGGTCTAGATGCAGATGGTGTATCGTATAGTGTTCCTGCTTCAGACAAAAGTAGTGATTGCGGTACATCAAAAGAAGCTGCTCATTTTGATGCCGGTTTGGATGCAGAAACCGATCCTTCTTTACAGTGGCTCAACTTTGATCCTTTAGAAACTACACGTTCACAGGTAAGAGTAGACCGTTGGTGTATGTTGTTGTTTAAAGGGGTTGATTTTCCGTAGAGGAAAGATAGCGAGCATGATAATACGCAGATGAAGGAAGCGGACCGTCATGTTTTCACTGGTAAGAAAAGACCTCGAGAAAACGAAGATGATACTTTCGACAGTTTGTCGTGGAAGTCGGAATGGGAAGAAAGAGAAATGTCTATCAATGATGATTTCCTACAGACCTTAAATGAATACTTATTTTCTTTGGAAAATGAATCTGGAGACTGTTTTCGTGTGACAGGTCCGCGAGAAGACGAGCTTCAGAGCTTTTTGGAGCGCAATTTTGTATAAGGGAAGAATATGGGTTTTAACGTTTTGAACTATAGTGTGCGAATTGGATAGGATTGTATCGTATATATTTTGTTAATTTTATTATTGATAAATAGTATATTTTTCATTATCTTGTGAAAGTTGTATCACTTGTTCACAATGAAGAAATATGCAGACCAGAAAAATCAGTCCTCTCACATGATTTATCTGTCCCGTTTTCGTGTGCTATGAACGGAAGTAGCAACAAGTTATACGTCCATCCACCAACTAGTCAGTTAAAAGCGTTGATGACGATAATAAGAAATAAAGACACAAGTTGCTCTGATTTTGTATTCTACGCAGACAGGGTAATCAGTAGGTTATCCAGTTTCATTATCTTGCTTACATTCAACAAAAGACCATCAAGGACTGGTAATTGAATATGCGTTGAATTTTTTACCCGTAAAAGAAAAAAGCGTGACAACTCCCACAGACGCCGCTTATCATGGAGTAAGTTTCTACAGCAAGATTGTAGGAGTTTCCATAGTACGTGCTGGAGAAGCGATGGAAACCGCACTAAGAGCAGTCTGTAGAAACGTGAGAATAGGAAAAATTCTCATCCAGCGTGACGAAAATTCAGCTAAACCGTGTTTATATTATGCAAAGTTACCAGAGGACATTGCCAATCGATACGTATTATTGCTTGACCCGATGCTCGGTACCGGTGGAAGTGCTATTATGGCCCTTCACCTGTTACTACAAGCAGGGGTACAAGAAGAGAAGATTATTCTGGTCAACATACTTTCTTCTAAGGATGGAATAGCTGCTGTTCATAGTGCTGTTCCAAAAGTAACTGTTGTTACGGGTGAAGTTGATGAGCACCTCAACAGTAAAAAATTTATTGTTCCAGGTTGTGGAGACTTTGGAGACCGTTACTTTGGTACAGTATAATTAAATAAAACACTGACCTTCTTTCATTTCCAACTTGTTCAGTACAGGCTTATTCGTCTCAACTCCAAAAAAAGGATACAAGTTGAATACAAAAAATTAAATTTACTCATGCACGATAAACGAAGACCACAAATATTGACAAACGATGTATGTTTTAACTCCATGCAAGCTAAAGCCCAAGCAGTGAATGCAATCAATAGCATCTAATACCTGATGTAACTGCAGAGTACTGCATATTTAGTAAAACCTACATGTTCTATCATTAAGGAGAACAAAATGTTGTCCAACTAAACACTGTTTAAGTGTATATTTTATCCCAAAAGCTTCGAATTAATTTTTGCAACTCGCAAAAAAAAGTAAATTATTGGTATGTCATATGGCTTGGTCTTTAAAAAGGAAAATTAATTGAAAAATATTTAAATTAAAAATGAATATTGAAAAAACATCGTTAAATAATAAAGCTGTGGAGAGAATTTTGTTCTGAATAATATCAAATTAATTTTTAAGTGGCCTGTTTCCCAAAGTAACTGCAACTCAATGAAGTAACCGATCTTCAATTTAAATATAAACCTCGCATTATCGAGATTAATTTCTTTGCATTCATATCTTGATATGCAAGTTAAACTAAGGTTGTAAAATCATTGATTTTTAAATTCGATGACAAAAATGAAGAAAACGTCTTAAATTTGGTTGCATTTTTATTACACCGGCATATAAACTACAGTGGGTAATCAATCAGCCAGAGTTGTTTGGGAGCGAGTATGAATTTTAAAGAATTAAATTTTTCTTTATGAAATAAAAGCGCATCTCTAAATTAAACATATTTAAAATTACTAGTGTTCCTGTTAATTCGGTTCATATGTACGTAGTGTAGCATGTTCCATTTGTGCCGCCAGTTTTACCGTCTCTGCCTGGATCGAATTTCTTGTAACCATAACAACTTCTGCTATTCGTTGACTTCGTATCAATGCAGTTATGTCTATCAACATCTTTGAGTAATATGTGCTGAGATTGATTTCATCGGAAATTTGAATGCGAAATATCTTATTTAAGAAAATTAGAGAATAATGAGCCGACAAAGCATTGGAAAGAATGCTTGAAGATTCCCTATGTTCGCTACAATCTGCACTTCGGCACACGAGCCAAATACTTACATCTGATTGTTTCAAACATCTTGAAATGGTTTGCTCCATTGAGTTCTTCAAGAACGCATATGGAAATATCAGCAATGCACGACCAGATTGCTTACGGATATTATCAAGACGTTTCAAGGCAAATCCACGTTCTACTAACGAGGCTAACACAGCATTTCGAACCCATCTATACGTTCTCAGGTTGACATCATTTTGGAATAATATAGATAATGATTTATGTAACTGTGAAAACTCTACGTTAGGAAGATTGTCTTTTACGTCGACCCAACTTCTATTCAAGTTTCCTAAGTCTGGTGTGAGATAACCACAAAATTCAGGATCATCACTATATAACCAGTAAGTCGGCTTCCCAAGGTATTTTTGAATCATGTATGATACAAACATATCCTCTGCAGTTAATCTTGTCACTGGTTCCTCCATATACAATATTCGGACCCAGGATGAAGGCATAAACCAGAAGCTGAATAAAGTATCCACTTCTGATCCAGAACTCAACCAATGCGACTGTACTTCGGTCGGTCGAACACAGGAGAACGCTAGGTCTGATTGAATATTGTTTAGTTCCGAGTTCAGTGTCGAAGGATTCAACTTTTTTTGCCAAAGTGGATGTACGCTATCATAAACAACCCCACGAACACCCAAAACACCGACAAACCCTTCAAATTTGTATGCTTTTATGAGTGCTTCGATAGTTTTCGGACCTTGAACGACATCGTCATCTGCAAAGGCTACAAAGTCTGTAGTCAATTGCAGAGCCATCTGAAATCTTCCAAAGTAACCAAGGTTTTTGTCAGAAACAAAGGCAGATATCCTTTCATCTCGTTTTCTAAGAGTTTCAACGATAGAAAGATATTCATTTTTGAAAGGCGAGCCGGAAATATATGCTATTACTGAGGTTATTGCTGTCGACTGGTTCAAAAACGACAAAGCCACCGTTTTAAAACCTGTCGGTCTCATGAAACAACTAATTATAACAGTTACTGTACAATTCACGTGGTTGTTAATAGTCTGGCGATAGTAAATATCTTTCAAGTCTCCTTTCCTAGGTGGTTGCTCGTTGGACCATTCAAACGTTTCAATTCCTATTTCTCTTCTCTTTCTAAAAGAAAACCACGCAAAGAATCCAAAACATACAATAGCTGCAAGCCAAAAGGTCCTTCTATTCCAGAAGAACCCGGAGTTGTTGCTATAAGACTGATGAAAACGCCTTCCTTGCCAGCTCATCTTGCCCAATAACTCTTCCAGTTGGGAATCGAGGGCGGGCTTTTACATCAGTCAAATATGAAGACACGTATACGAAACAGTAAAATAGGGTCCACATGTTTCAACTATTATTTTTAGCTGAGATACACAGAAAAGTTGAAGACAGATACAATTCCATAAATGAATTTTGAAGCAAGACTTTCTAATGAATACGCTATCTAAAAGTGTCCAACATTTCAGGTTCCTTTACTGAAATAACAATAGATGATTTGCTTGGTAATCAGTAACACAGTCTTTAGTCCATGTGTAGAAATCCTACTCCTACTAGAGAACTCTCCCATCCCTACTCTCTCCTGATGAGCCCTATGTAAAACATGTTTTCAATTTTAGAATTATTTGCAGTAGATACTTGCATTCCTTCATGATGTAAATAATGAATACGATGGAATGTCAAAGAAAAATTAAAGTTATGTTTAACCGTATCGCAACATCAACATGGCGAAACTTCGATTTTTAATTTTTTCGATTCGTAGGGTCGGTTGAGTGGTTAGAATTCTGACGTCTGACAACGTGTCTCCGTTTCACCTAGGTGAATATGTCCGACATAAAGGGCCTAGAACCTATTGAGACAAAAGACGATAGTCTGTTTAATAAGACTCTGACGGAAATTGGTGGTACTTCTACTCCTTCTGTGGCGGACGTACGCCCATATCCTAAGCTAAAACTCGATGAATTATTTTTTATATGGTTGTCAAAGCCCGAAACAAAAGCACTCATTTATCGTCTTCTTGAAGGAAACAGGGCGGGAAGTACAACGGAATCAGAAACAGGGGGTGGAAGAGGCAGTATATCTACACTGAAAGATAGTAGATTTGAGAACACATCAAGAGAAGCGTCTTTAAGAAGAGACCGTAACAGTATACAGGAACTGGAAGGAGACGCAAGTTATTCCGGAACGTCATCTGTGCCTATTGATATATCACGGTCAGACACTGCGTCGCCTAGCTGGTCTAGTGGCGGACATTACTTTAGTAGTCAAACGCCAGCTTCCCCTACAACGCGTTTCATTATGACTAATCTTACTTTTTCCCCTCGAGCACCTATGTCACCACGACATGCCGCCCTTACGGGAAACTACTTACCTGATTTAAACCTGGGCTCAGGTACTCCTCCTATGAGTCCTAGGAAAATGCAATTGTTCCGAAGAAACTCCTCACAATCCATGATATCAAAGTCTTCCTTTTCTCAGTCGTATCAAAAATTTTCTTATATTCCGCGGTTTTTCTATCCTGAAGGATCTCCAGAAGTTCTTGACTCTGAGAGAAGAGAAAAATCTAATATGAAAACTTTTATTAGTCGCAATGGTGGAAGATTAGGACGATCAGAATTTATTGAGCTTATGACAGGTATTCTTGGCATGCCATCCTTTATTGGTGGTCCAGTATTTGATAGACTTTTAAAGAGTTGTCAACAAGGTAATATTTATATTACATTTGCTTTTCTCTTGGCTGATATTATTTTAAAGTTTCCCATTTTTCTTACAAAAATGATTCTAATGATATTATGTCTGACTCAGAAAATGAGGGTCAAAGAGATTTTTTACTTGAACAAGAGATTTTTTCGTTTTATGAAGCGTGTTGTGCTAGAAAAGATGGAAACCCTCGTCTTTTTTCGGTTCTTCTTGGCCATTCAAACAGAAACTTCCTTATCCATGATGACTTTGTACCATTTCTAGAAGAATTTTTGAGCATTCATCCAGGTTTATCTTTTCTTCAAGCAACTCCAGAATTTCAACAGAGATATGCAGAGACTGTTATTGAAAGGTTTTTCTACACATGTGCACATTGGCATCAGTTTAAATTATTCGAAACAGACTTGAAGAAAGGGAAAATGTTGGAGACCTTTTTGGAAGTGGACCGTGAAGAAGATATCAATAGAGAACGTCGTTTCTTTTCTTATGAACATTTTTATGTACTTTATTGTCGATTCTGGGAACTGGATACGGATCATGATTTACTAATTGACAAGGAAGATATGCTCCGATATGGTGGTCATGCACTTACATATCGAATTGTCGATCGAATCTTTGCAGGATATGGTAGACCGAGAGATTGTAAGGAAGAAGGTTTTATGAGTTATACAGATTTTATTTGGTTCTGCATCAGTGAAGAAGATAAAACCAGTGATACGGCCTTGGATTATTGGTTTCGGTGTATAGATCTTGATGGGGATGGTATTATTACTATATATGATATGGAATATTTTTATTCGGAACAACTGCATCGAATGGAATGTTTAGGACATGAACCAATTCCTTTGGAAGATATTGTTTGTCAGTTGTTGGATATGGTAAAACCTGACCTCTTTCAACCGATGATCACTCGAAGCATTTTGAGGAAATGCAAATTAAGAAGCAACTTTTTCAATGTTTTATTTAATTTGAACAAATTTATTGCCATCGAGAACAAGGATCCTTATTTGATTCGACAAGGTATTTGAATTTTACTTCTTGGTTTATATTTGCTAACTTATAGGTGAATATTGTAGAACATGCAACTCCTGAACTCACAGATTGGGACCGATTTGCTGCTATTGAATACCTTCGCCTAAGTGCAGAAGAAGAAACTGAAGAAGAATCTTGGGATGATGTGGTTGCTGTGGAAGACAGAAATTGGATGACAACAGGAGAAGCTCCATTTTAGTTGGCAGTCATTCATTTGGCAATTGCAAATAGTTTGATCATTCAAATGAAAGTATAAGATACCAACTTTCTGGGTTTCTTACTACCCAACTGGTTGGATTGTTGACTGGGATATCTTTTCTTGTAATCTATTTGAAATGGCAAGTCATCTTCATAGGGAAGAGACTTTTGCAATACAGTTTCCTTGTTCTTATCCTGTGGTGGTTCTTCAGGTATGGTATCTATTGATGGCTTGTTGTTCTCCTCCAAAGAACCAACATCTTTATACACCTCGTTATTATTCGTTACATTGCCTTCATGCATCTTTGTTTCTTCATTAGATAAATTGTAGCCTTCAGGCAGCATTGTTGAAGGATCATTGAGATTATCATTCTCCTCATGCGGTTGTGCCCAGTTTAGAAAAACTTTCTGACCTCCCAAGCTTAGTCTTCCATAAAGAGATTCCATCGTTTTTTTCTGCTGCTGAACGTTGTTTGAACTCTACAAAAGCAATGCTTTTCTCGCGAATAATTTTGATACTTTGAATCTCGCCAAACTTTTCGAACACTTCAGATATTTCTTCATGAGAGACAAGTGAACCTACTCCACCCACAAAAATGGTTTTTGCTTTGGGATCTGTCGGTGGCTCAGGAAAACTTGTTTTCTCTCCCATACTTCGAAGCATTTTCTCTGCCAATGGATCATTGATTCCATAATATCTGTTTTTAATGCGCTGTACTGAAAGTTGCTCGTCATCAGGAGCTTTCTCATGTCTATAGGGACACAAAGCACCTCTTTTACACTCCCCTTTCTGATAAAATGAACATATATGTGAAAGATTGCGATGATAACGAGGTTCTTTTCTAGCCAATTTTTCAACGATAGGATTTGTTGGTGGTTGTGAATAAATGGCTTCAATATTCCCCGTTTGAACGAGACGGTCTGCTTGCTCAGCAAAATATTCTCTATTGACGTCTGACTTGGGAACTAATGTTGCTTGTCGGTCACCTTCTGCTATAGCCTGGTCTCTTACTTGAACTGGTAACCCATATCGCAAATCAAAAAGACAAGTTTGACAAATATGTTTCAAACGGGCACAAGTTTGACAAACTTCCGTCTTCTTGTATCTTGTTCCTGCTCCCCCAGGTTTCCATCGAAAGGAGGTAAATGGACGTGTACAAACTTTACACTCTTCTCCCAAAGAGTCTTTTAGCATTCGAAGGTAGGGGTTGGGACCGAGACAACTTTCACAGAGAATAGGAAATTCGGCGCTTTCACTAGCTACTTTTTTCGGGTCATCACTGACACCACCCCTTGCTGCCCCTTGATACTTGGCCATTTCTAGAATTGTAACCAACTTTCTGAAAACTGAGACTTTTACGTTTTAAAAACCTAGTGGAAGAAGAACAGTGGAAACGGATGCTATCAAAGAGTTCGTCAACCTTGAGATAAACCTTGTCGTCCTCCACTCACAAAGACAATGAACATGCAATGACTTTTTCCAATCAAATGGGCGCCATGATGACCGGTCTCCATATAAAGATACAGATAGTTAACTATTGGACTGATGGAAAATAAGTGTTTAAAAGTTTGCATCCAACAGCAGGCAAGAAGGAAAAGGATAAAACAAGTTCATTTACCTAGAAAAGCTACAATATATAAGTATGAAAGGCATAGAGGATGTGGTCGGAGAAGAGTCAAGAGTTAAAAGAGACACGTCAACTGTAGACTGTGAAGCATATATCGCAACCAGTGTTGTTGCGACAAATCCAATGTTTACGAAAAGTTATCGGTAGAAAGCTATGAAATGTTCAAACACAAGGGCATTGGGGATATTTGAGAAATTAAAAGAGTCCACCACGAAAGTGTCTCAGAATTGTGGTTGCCAAATTAAGTTTCCTCAAAATCAGTTAAAACACTTTAAAGAAATGTTTACTGTAGCAAAGGCAGAAAGAATTTATAGTAAATTTTTAAACAAGCAGAGGACAATACAAGCAGAAATGGTAAGATATGAATGACAATTTAAGTGGTTCCTCCTCACGTTACAAGTAGTTGATGAGATTTGAAGAATGAACGTTCCAATAGTAAATTTCCAAAAATGGCAAGTTTGCGATGACACTTTGTAGGAAAAAATACAAAATTGGCGCAATTTTTGTCGTAATAAAAACTAAGAACTAGACTCGAGGGAAGATATTTTTTGAAAAGCTAGGAAACCTCAACGAAAAGACCTCAAAAAATATGTATTTCATTTCAGTCCTTCCAAAGAAGCCCACAAAAAAATTACTTATTGATATGGCAATGATCCTTCAACTTAACAAGCAAGCTATCGTTCAAAGGAGTTGCTTCTATACAGTCTCCTGTTATAATTTATTCTCCTCCTGACTATACAAATCTGGTAGGCGCTGTCATTGGAACGCATAGAAAGGCATTTGCATTGAAGGGATGGTTTGCGAGAATCGAAGAAACATCCAATGTTGGTACACGAAACGTCAAAAAATCCTTCCAGTAAGGTTTCTCAGATCGTTTTTTATCTCACGTCATTGGCGACACTGTTACAAAGCACTGGTTTGGCAACTTTGAATTTGCTGCCATACTTGGTAAAACTTTGAAGGTAAGCGCAAGTCGTTTTTGAAAGTTCACTAAGAAAACGACCAAAAAGTTATTTGACTGGAACAATATTCTGCTCAGACAAGGTTTACGGTTTCTATCACGGCACTAGGATTATGAAGGAAAATGAAAGCTATGTCAGTCGGTCACGTGGTTCGTGAGGAGAATTCAATTCTTACGAAGAGACCTACTCTGTCAAGTGCTGTTACAATATAAAAGATATAGGATTCATATTCATGTAAACAAAAGTTTGAATTACGTTGTTAACAACCCTGCTGTCTCTGAAAAAGTTGCATCAGTTACTTGTACTCAAGAAAAGTCTAATTGTTTATGAATCGATATAACAAGTATCCAGAGTTGTTCCTTTCACTCTGTTTGAACCAAATATGCCCGGCAGGTGTTCAACTCAATGGGTTATTAAAGGTCTCCAAAAGAGGTGCCAAATCAAAGGATGCCTATTTTCCCCTGGAAGAAATTTAGCTAAAGAATTCTCTCATTATTTTTGGGTTCGTCGTCGTGTTGACTGTCGTCCGAGGGGTATGGCTGCAGAGTTAAAAACAGCTACAGGAATAGCAGTGGGGCTGAACAAGGGTCACGTTGTAACAAAGCGTGTTGCTCCTTCTAGGAAAACTGCGAGCAGGAAGCTAGGAAAGCATTCAAAGTTTGTGAGACAAATCATTCGAGAGGTTTGCGGGTTCGCCCCCTATGAGAAGCGCATTATTGAACTATTAAGAGTCGGTAAAGATAAGAGAGCACTGAAATATGCAAAGAAGAGACTGGGCACCCATTTCCGTGCAAAAAAGAAGAGGGACGAGGTAAGTAGACAATGTTGGTTATCGGATCGCTCGGCTGCAAACATTGTTGTAGATGTCGAATGCTTTACGGCGAAGTACGCGAAAATAAAAGACAATAAGTTTTTTATATGATTTACTGCTACTTTTAAAGGCTTTACTCGCAATTCGATCGGAAAATATTTTGGAATTATGCAATAAACAGCCGCCCAGCTTCCACCGAAGAAGCCTGTAAATGATATCATGTTTCTTCCTCGTATTCGTCGATTGACCAGTGATAGTACCTAGTTGATTTCGTTTGCATTACTAGTTAGTATGAAATCTGAACCTTGTAACTTGAAAAGTGAGAAGTTTGCTCTATAATTTGCACCTTATTCGCATTTGGTTCTTTGGAACTCTTCAAAGACGTGTCGAAACTTTGATATAAACCTCAAACCGAGTCTTAGTGATTAGACTCTAGTTTATTAAGGAGGAAAATTTCGACATGTTAAATCAATGCTTCTTAGTCTCTCTCCAACCTAAAAGTTTCAATGTATCGCATATATAACGGAAAGTAAAGGTATGAACAGAAACGAGCTGCATTAACGCTGTAAAGTATATCAAACGCATACTATCCATATGATATGAGTGTGCATATCAGTTCTGTTAGAAAGGAACTAACATTATTTGGTGTTTGGTTCGAATTGGCAAAAATGTTTGACAGCACTTCCAACCAGCGCCCGCCAGGAGAATTTAAATTTAAATTTCCAGTGACCTCCAAAGTATTTTTCTTTTCTTTCCAACGAAGTGACCAACATACGCTTATCAAGATAATATATGTAAAGTAACACAGTAATGACAACATATGGTTCCTCAAAAAAATCCAAAAAGAGTACAAGCGCAATTCTGAATGATCTGAATCAAAGAGAGTTATCAGCAAACTCTACAACCGTCAAGGGACGGCAATTAGGACACGTCTCTTTGTTTCGAGAATTCAAAAACTTGAAGACCTTTCCAGAAAATTCTCTTCACTTTTATGCAGACGTTGCAGATGCACCAATACCGGTTTTCTCTATCAAGTTCTCTAAGAAAGCTTGCAATGGTCGAGCTTTGGCTTGTGTTGATGAGGAAGGATATTTGACCGTTCTAGATACAAGAGCATGGTGTGATATGCAGATTAAACAAAATGATACCAAGAGCTATCGAATAGAAGCAGAAAGTACCACAGCAGTAGGTGGCAGTTCAAAAACTAGGGCAGCCATCAGTGTTTTAGTGCATCAAAATGCGGTTTTCGATGTCTGCTGGCTGGGAGACGATGAAAACATAGCTACCGCTTCAGGTGATCAAACAGTACGAATTACAGACACGACAACTTGGAAACCTGTCTGCAGTCTGTCTGGACACCGTGGATCGGTCAAAGTCGTCCGAGAGAAGCCTTGTAGCAACGGTAACATTCTTTGTTCTGCAGCAAGAGATGGAAATGTCATGATATGGGACACAAGATGCTCTGATAGGAAAAGTACTTCTGACGAAGATAGTGTAATAAGACCTGTTCTATGTTTAAGGCAAGCTCATGCTAAGAACTTCAGTCCCTTGGGGGAAAAGTCTTCAAAGAGAAGACGAACTTTAGAGTCGACAGATTCTCTGTGTAAGAAAGGTATTACAACATCACATGGTGTAACAGGCCTAGCATTCAACCGGTCTGGGGCTAGTGAACTATTTTTCACTTCTGGTGCTGTAGATGGATCAATCAAACTATGGGATATTCGAAAATTTTCAAGTACTTTAGGCAACTCCGTGGAACCCTTGGCAAAATGTTGTCCTGGCTGCGACGAAGAACTTTCATACAGACCTCATGGGATATCTTCTCTCGAGATAGATAACAGAGGAAAGTATCTCATGGCATGTTCAACGGACTCACGAGTTTATCTCTATTATCCGAACCAAATAGATGCTGGTGCAAAACTTATTCTTCATGGAAGTCATAATACCTCTTTTTATGTGAAAGGATGTTTCAGTCCTGATGGGGATTTTGCGCTTACTGGTTCTTGCGACTCAAAGGCATATTTGTGGGACTTGAGCTTAGGAAAAGGATCAGTTTCAAGTCTTTACCCAGTTATTGAGCTTGGAGGACACCAGGGTGAAGTTTCTGATGTGGCTTGGTGCCAGAATGAGCCGGGTTTAGTCGCAACCTCCGGTGACGATTGCATTGTCAATTTGTGGCAAGGTGATAGTTTCGGACAGGTTCAGAAAGAGAATCTCATCTATGAAACTTCTCCCATATCAGCAACACTACGCGAGCCAGGAAGAGTTTCTGATTATGAAACACCAAGAAGGAAGACACAACAGTCTTCGGAACACAAAACTAGGACACCCTTACAACCCAAGTCTATTACTGAATACTTCAACAAGATGAATAGCCCTGCGTCGAACAACGACGCGAAGAAATGACCAATTTTGGAGCTTTACCAACAACTGTACAGCTCAGAAGATTTGGACAATGCATGAACTAATGTTCTTGCTGTTTTTACTGTTTGACATACTTATTTCCCACAAAAAAACTCCTATCTATATGACCGTCATACAACATCAGGAATGCCAACACATTCTTTGAAGGAGAGATTGTGCAGAATAACTGTATAGGCAACTTCATAATTGTTATGACTACTCAAATTAACTTGCGGTTTAAACAAAGTTGATGAGTAGCAAAGGTGATAATAGCTTCCGAGATAACGCTCCATCTCTAGAAAGTACACAGTGAACCAAAATATAACTTGCAGTTGCATGGCGGAAAACAAGAAACAGTCTACATGCACACTTTTACTATTCATAAAACATATTGAATAATTTTTGTAAATACTACGGTGTTGAGTTCAGTCTAACTTTCCATCATTGTACATCCTTTCGTTTCAACTCTTCTTCCCAACGAACCTGTAAACTCCAGCGTGGTTCCATTATAAAATCATGCAGTAACTTTCGATAAGAACGATAGGCAAAGAGAGTGTCGTAATATTCCGGAGCAATTTTGCGCAATTTTGGCAGACGATTCCACGGAATCGAAGGGAAATCCTAAATCATCACATGAATTTCAATGAATGATTGGAAAACGTCGACTTACGTGGTGTTCATTATGAAAACCAATGTTGAAAGCGACTCGATTGGCAATGCCATAATACGAATAAGTTGACTGAAAAGGATGAGTTGGATAATGTTCCTAGGAAGCAGTTTGAGTCATCTACGACATGGAAAGTTCATCACAAGAGTTTCTACTTGCCTGTATCCAGCGTGCACCTAACGGGTGCAGACCAATAGCAAATACTGATGACAGTAACATAAATATTAAGACACGAAAACCAAAGAAATAAAGATTGGCAATATCAAAAGTGAGGTTGATAACCCAGTTTACAGCAATCCACTTGATTTCTTGAATGTTCGGAGTCTGACGCATCGTGTAAGTTTCCATTAAAGCACAGAAATATATGTGACTTACCCGGTGAGAATATCCCGCCATGCGCACTGTCTGGAAAAAGAAGAAGAAGAATAACCAAAAGGCCTTTCTTACCGGTCTGTTTCCTACAAAATCTGCTTCCCACTTCGCCGGTACATCAGGATCTTTTGCTATTTTGTTAAGTTCAATGTGGTGCAAGATGTGGTAATATCTGAACATCATTGCGGAAGGTACAATGTGCGGTATATTTGCAGTACATAGCAGAAATCGATTTGCCGATACCGAAGAACAAATTAAATTGTGTGTCGCGTCGTGAATAAGAACCCATAGGGAGTGATCAATGACTGCTCCAATAGCATAAGTTACAGTAATCCAACAGTACCTACTCTGGTAAGAGTTGCAGAACGTTAACTATCAAACAAGGAACCAACCATGGAAGGTAGCGTGTGCAAACGAGTGCCAAAAGCCACTGCAACAAAACAAGTGAGATGATGTACACTCCAGAAAAGGGATGAAGTCCATAAAGCTTGGCAATCTCCGGATGTTCTCGCAAAATCTCTTCTCTACGTTTCCCGTGGGGGTGTTTTCGTCTCGTTGCTCTTTCAACTTTTACTTCTTCAGCTTCAGTGGAAAGTTCTTTCAAAGGTATTCTTTCGTAATAATCGTTTTGGCCGTCCATTTGTTGTCCAAAAAAAAGAGAAAACTTTTTGCGCGCTTTCTCGAAGTTGTTTAGACCAATGAATTCCAATAATGACTGGCCAATTGTTACAAAAACGTTTCAAATGCGGTGCAAAAAGCTCTTGGATTCTGTCGACGTGGCCAAAATGAATGCTGCCTCCCACGTGCATAATTCAATTGTCCAAAAAGATTCCAAAAAAATCCCATTGACTTATGTTCTGGACTTGTGTTACTTTGATATGCGACGGTATATTTATACGACAGTGCTGGTAAATGCAACAGGTTTATAAAAAAAACACTCATTTTATTCAAACGCATCAATTGCATACGTTCTCACAAACATTCATTTAGACAACTCAACAACCTTACAATACTTCATTCACACCGTGTTCTTTTAGGTTGGTAGCCTTATCATAAGGTGATGGTATGTATTCTTCTGCTCTCATTCCAAACAATTTCTTTACATTGTTCACACCACATCGCCAGTGATAATTGGCTATCTCTATAAGAGAGTGTTCAAAGACAAGCTTCATTTGTTCCAAAGTATAACCTTTTGTCTCGGGCATAAAGAAGAACAGCATCACCCATCCCCAAGCTATCGCAGCTGCATAAAATCCGTATCCTCCTTGAGCTTTCATTTTCTTCAACATATCTGGCCAAGAAAAGGATACGACAAAATTGAACAAGTAATTGGTAAAAGTTGTAATCGCCATGCCCTGTGCTCGTACGTAGAGTGGAAAGATCTCTGCATTATATACCCATGGAACTGGACCATTCGCAGGAGAGTAAGCTGCAATAAAGAGGAATATGGCAACGATGAAAATACCAAAATTAGTCCATTTGCTACCGTAGTAAGAAAACAGAGCCATTATTTGCATGGCACACATGATGGGAAATGTCCAAAGTTGCAGACTTCGCCTACCATATTTATCAATAGTCCAATACACAGGAATAGTAAAGACTGCATTGGAGAAACCTGCAACCATACTTGCCAGAACGGCTTTCTTACTGGAGACGTGAATCATAGTCTTAAACATGTAATCAATGTAATACATAAACACGTTCATCCCACAATACTGTTGAAACAGCATTAAAAGCACTCCGACGAACAAAGCTCGACGAAGAGAAGGAACTTTCACCAACTCAAAGTACATATTACGCCCTTCCGTCATTCTCTGCTCCTCATTGCAAGCCTTTCTAATGATGACATAATCACGCATGGCATGTTCTTTGGAGATTCGCAGCCGCTTTAGGACATCCAGAGCTTTCTCATTTTTACCATTCTTAATCAACCACCTAGGGCTTTCTGGCTGGAAAGGTAAACCTATTGTTTCAATGACACCTGGCACTAGAGTACTTCCCAACATGAGTCTCCATCCAATATGAGGAACATTAACAAATATAGCATCTATAATATATCCTACGAAGATTCCAGTTGCAACAAGCTGTTGATATAAACTCGCAATGGCTCCACGAATGGCAGTAGGCACTGACTCTGACAACAGCACGGGTACCGTGCTCGAAATATTACCCATCGATATTCCAAGCATCAATCTACCAACTAAAAGCATGGCCCATGAGGGTGCAAGTGCCTCCCATAGAGCAGCACCAATGGACCAGACAGCGGCTACGAACAAGGTACCCCTTCTACCGATATGGTGATTCAATACTATTGCCATCAGTGATCCTACAAGTGCTCCCAGAGTGGTAGCAGAGGTTGTGAGTCCCAATAGATTGGTTTTGTTCGCAATATTGAAACGATACATGAACTGTATTTCTGCACCACTGACCAAGGATATATCAATCCCTACAATAAAAGCACCAAGGGCTGCGAAAGCCACCAAAATATATAGTTTTACAGGTTGTCTCCAAGGATGTTGTCGCTCCTCAGTTGTAAGGAATTCATCGTCCAAGGAACTCGAGTCTTTCAACATGTCCTCGAAGTCTTCCAAAGTCATGCCTTCAATATTTGAAAAGTCTCTCTCTTGGAATTCATTTCCAACAGAGACTTCCTTTGAAGAATCTCTTGCAGCTTCAATAGTTTCTCCAGCTTTGTCCATCACTTACAAACACTGTCGATATTCCAAAACCTGTAAAGCTATAATTCAGCAGATGGTGCCAAACGTTTTTTTAAAATGTAACCCTCATGAAACGACTCCGAAACGGCGGAAGATTGTTTCGCTCATAATGCGACAGATTGTTTCAAGTCCAAACGACCAGGAAGGGCGTAAACCCTCTAGAAAACTTTGGTGGAAGATGAAGCTAGAGTAGTTTCCAGAAATTGTAGAGTCTGAAGAGATTACATGGGATTTTTAATTGCTGATTTGAAACTGTTCCTACTTTATTGTCATTATAATATTACTAGGATAAAACTGGCAGACTATATACAAAATACCATAGAACTTGTTTGAATAACAGTTGTAAAACTTTGCCATTTACAATTTAGAAAATAGTTTTCATGTCATGAAGAATCTTTTTGTTATTATAGATTAGGTTACACAACACGTATACCTACTATCGTACTAAAGAGTAGAACATACACACAAAGTTCTACTGTATAAAAGATTGTATTTGTCTCATTGTTTGCAATCCTTGCAGAAAAAGACCGAGGAATAATGGCGGGCTTTATAGTTGCAGTAGAGGGGAATAAGTTTGCTTGCTTTCCCTTTCATCACGTTTGCACCTAAAGCTTTACTCCTTGTCCTTTTGAGAACGTGTGCTACTCTGTGTTATCATGGATTGATGGAAAAACGACTCTATCAGCTTTTGGATTCTTCTGGGAGACAAGCAAACATTTTTGAAGTCTATCAAATTTTCTTGTCATAGAGTTTGTCTTGCATTCTGTAGAAAATCTCATCAAGCTTTCGAAAGTGTCTCAAAATCAAAGAATGCCGGGTTCAGTGCTAGTTTGCAATATTTCTATTGTTTCTGTTGTTAGTGAACTTGTTGGCAAGGTAAAACTCATTTTGAACATTTGCAAATTTTGGTACTACTATGCTCTGCATGTCTAAGAGAGAGACAGAGTGTATTCGAAGAAAAGACGAGCATGCTTACAAAACATTGGAGGCTGTAACTTTCAGAATTGTTACAGTTGGTCTACCGGATGAATTTTTAGGAATAAAGTCGACGCTGGAAAAGATAGATCCGAGGCAAACTAGGCTATAGGAGACCTTGTTTATGATGTTTCCCCAAGCTACCTGGTGGGTTAAGAAACACTGACTTTGAAACTAGTATACCACAAAGTAAATAACGAAAGCGCAGAGAACATATTTTGAGCCTTACCAGCATAGTAAGAGACCTTGTCAGTGGCCAACAGTGAGCGTACTATTTTGAATCAAAAAAGTTGCTCAAGTTGACGAGGTTTCGAAACAAGCAGGAGATCACAAGAAAGCAACAAAAAGCTCTTGAAACAAACGTACTTTTTGAAGTAATAAATAAAAATTCAATGAGCATGCATAATTTTTCGTTTCGATTCTCACTAAAATTTCAAGCAATGCCACTGTAAATGGTACTCAACAACATAGAGAGAATAAGAGAGCTGGTCATTTGATGAAGGCACGGCGAGAAATCTTTCTGTTCAAAAAATACATGGAATGAAGAAACATTATTCTGAAATAATAAAGAATGAATTTGAAATAAGGCCGCCAATCATTACAACTTCCATTTATCTAATATATACTCTCTACATTGCCAAACAATGAATAGCTATGATATCTAATAGACAGTGACTACTGTTGAAGTCAAGCGCTCCGTTTGCTTTGTTAGATTACTTGTTATTCTTGTTATTCGCAATCTTCTTTTACCAGGACACGAAAACGGATGCTTTGTTAGGACCTCTGAGTAGAAGCTTCTAGACTTGTTGAATGATTTCAAAGGCAAGCATACGAAACCAAAAATAGTTGTTCCCATATGTATATTAAGACATAAGCTATTGTTATCTACTATAAACTCTTTTTCATATTTCTTGACTATCTCAGACTATTCAAAGGTCACTAAGCTATTCAAATGAGTTGATTATGAAGGTCTTGTTTATGATAGATGATGCTAGGAAAGTCAGTTTTATAACTACGAATTTACTTATATAACAACAGAGAATGAATTAACTCATTGCACTACAAAACTGTAATAAATAAACACAAAAAGTGACTGATTTATTCCAACAAACTCAATAACATATATATCATTTCGAAAAGGAACTAACAAAGATTCAATATACACAAACAGTCCACGTAAGAAAAAGACACTATTTAAACACCATGATTGTTTTCTGTCAACTGCAGTTCATCAGGACTGACTTTGCGTTCTCCTTCTTCTTCCATTGCCGTTTCTTGCTGCAGCTGGACTTCTTCCAGAAAAACAGAGGGGTCTTGGTCTGAGTCATAGTTAGGATCGTTTTTATCCAAAAACGCCGTTCCCTCTTGAACCCAAAACGATCCCCATACACCCTTACCTATTTCGTTTGAAGATATAGAAACAATTTACTGCGGTCTTTTAAACATTCCTACCTCCTGCACCTCCCTTCTTGGGCAGTCCCCTTCCAACCGCTAACTGCTCATTCAGTTTCTTTCGTTGCATAGGCTGTATCACTTACCACTATGTCTATTATAAAGTTTCTTTGATGGTGAAGGAGGGGAGCGTCCTTGTAACTTGGGAGAGCGAATAGTTAAGTTGCCATGTCCGTTAAATGACGCCATCCCATCAAATTTCTAATCAGATATATACCAAATCACCCAATGAAGTTTCTAACACAACTACAAAGCAGCGATCAAGCAACTGATGACCTTTGCAATCTTGTTACTGAAAACTTAGAAATTGGGTTTTACTTAAAATCTTATGGGGCTGAACAACTTCTATAGCTATTGCCTTTTAGCTTGTTTTATAGAAACTGTTTCAGTTTAAAGTATTTGTAGACTAAAAACCTTTCAGGTTATTTTCTTGCAAATATTCAAATATTCTTTGACGTTATTCTTTATTCAGAGACGTAAGCCATGATATCCTCTTAAGTGATAATATTCAACAGAGTCCTGGCGTCATATCAAACTGGGAGGTTTGCTGCTCTTCACAGGAATTTGTGCACCCACTGGGAATTTTGAATTTTTCTTTTGGATGACTGGATGTTGATGTCTGGCAATAACTTTCGACGTCCTAAAAGATTTCAAAGGAAAAGAAGTCTTAGAGCTCTAAGTATTTTCTGGATTATTTTACTAGAAATACAACAATATATGAGACAGTTGCTCGGTCTTGGGAGTCAGAGGGAAGGTCCTTTATCTTGTAGAAGGGAGAATGTACATAGTGTTTATGAAATGCCTCCAAATATGAAGAAATACAGAGAACAATGCATTCTAAAGAGGATAATGTCGGTTGGTAGAACGGCCTGGAGCTTTGTAAGTCTTTACTTTTGGTTGCTTACCCTCGTCTAATATACGTTTATAGCTCTTGATTTTAGTGGTCTTTACATGTTATCTTTCTTTTCTGAAAAAAGTTTTGCCTAACGCTCCAGAGTCCGAAAAACAAACTAAAAAAGGTGTGACAGAGGTCCTTGGGGAATTTAAGAGACATCCTTCTATCCCAGATTGGCATTTACCTTATATCAATAACCAGTTATTGCAGATGCGAGCTCAAGGCAAACGAGTGGACTCTGAAGTTATCAAAAAATTTTACCATCTTCCTCATTCTATAGCTGAAATGGATAATTTTCAGGAAGCACCGATTTCCAATTCTGGAGATGGAGAGACTTCGTTAGAAAACACAGTGAACGAACATCTTAAAAACCAGGCAGAGCAGTATTCTAGTGAAAAGAAAGGAAATTCTATGAACAGCAAACAGACTGTAAATGAAAAGTCTTCCGTGTCACCGAAAGTTTCAACAAGTGTGTCGAATATGAAGTTTTCAAAAGGGATGCTTATTGTACCGGAAACAAACATTCCATTTTTTACTGTTTCTCAAATTGTAGAAAAATCTATCAGAAAACTGGTGAAAGAATATTTAGTATGCGAATCTTGGTGAATCTATGTAAATTCATTTTTATATTCTGTTCTAGGAACCCTTCAAACCTGGCATCTATCAAAATCAATATCTCGAAGTCCTTCATAGAAGGTACGTCTCACTAAAGATTCATTTTTATATGATCATGATTTAGACTTGAATATAGTACTTATGCAGTTTCACCCAAAGGAGCTAATAAAGGAGTTACATGTGTTTTTATACAGATTATTGACAGAGGTAAGGCAAATTTATAAAAACTTGTTGTTCGTTTCCTCTAATAATATATGGCAGAAATTTATTTATACGACCCATATAAAATCGTCCATGAAGGAAAGGACTTGTACAAAGGCCGCTTGGAACAAGTACTCATCTTGTTACATGAAGCAGTCAAAAGAAAGTCAATACGAAATGTAGAACTTGTCGTGAGTTGAACAACTTTTCCCTTCCATTTCTCTACTCATTTGTTTTAGTTATCCTTACATGACTGTGTTCAAACGGTCTCCAAGGCTCATACATATCGAGTTGCTAATTACGTGGAAAGTAAGTGGAATGGAAAGAAAGATACAGATGCTAATGAAAGCTTGGAAGGTCGACCTATCTTTACTGTTATTCAGTGCAACTTTTCAGATAACTTACCTTTTCCCATTATTGAAGGTTCTACAAGTAGAGGTGATTGGAAGTCATGGGATTCTGCAATGGAAAAGTTAAGAAAGGTATGATACATCTACTTCAGTGGCGTTCTTAGTATTGAATGTTTGCTTAATCAGCAATCCGTTCCATGGTCACAGAAAAAGAATCAAGCCATCTTTAGAGGCGGTCTTCGAGCAAGCTCCTATTTTCAATCTAGAGAATCAGCTCAACTGTAAGTTATATTGTGCTAAAAAGTATTGCATTGCTGAAACAGCATACAACATATTCCAGAAATTGTTCGAGAGTTGGAAGAGGAAAGCTTCTTGAGTTGCAGCGAGAGAGAAAGGATCTGTTTAATATCTCTGTAGGAGGTAAATGTATTCACAGTTATGAATTGCATAAGGTTCCTTTTGAGAAGCAAGTAAGCACTGTTATCGAATCTAAAATATGCCCATTGTTCTAAAATATTTGCGCTTTAGCAACAATTCAAATACAATATCTACGCAGAAGGCAACTGTTTCTGGGCAGATCGCTTACAAAAGCAATTATTTGCCTCTTTTACAATCATTAAGCAGCAGACTCCTTGTGGATTGTATTTTGAGCCTCTATTGAAGCCAATGGTTCACTATATTCCAACGGACTACTTTTTCAATGATCTCATTGAACAGATAGAATGGGCTAAAGTAAGTGGACCACTATTGATCATGCGAAGGTCTGTTTCTTATATTTTTGTTAGGCATATGATGGTCAAGCAATGACAATTATGAAAAACGCAAATGAATTTGCATCTGAATACTTGACGTTTCCAGCTATTCTAACGTTTGTTGAAATTTTGTTAAATGAATATGCTCTTCTATTGAGACAACCAGTTCATCGACACAAAGATGCTTTTCGAGTGTTATTTCAATAAACACGACAACAACAACAACAACCTATTTTCTTTATGGAAACTTACATCCTTTTATATGGGCAATGAGCAATAGCTTCAAACAAACAAAAAAACAAACTCCCATAGGAACAACAACAAAAGAATTAAGCACCTCCAGCTTTCTTATTCTTATCATCATCTTTTACATCTCGATACTCGGCATCGGTTGTGTTGCCTGAAGAAGCCCCGGTACTAGAAGTATTTGAAGATTGCTGTGTTTCACTACCACTGCTGTTACTACCAGAACTTCCGGAACGATACATCGCTTCACCAATCTTCATAGCAGCTTGTTGCAGTTCCTCCAAATGACGTTTGATTTCTTCCAAATTCTCTCCTTGACTACTATTTCTCAAGTTGCTGATGGCATTTTCTACTCGGCTAATATCTTCAGCAGATAACTTGGAACGATGCTCATTAAGAGTCTTCTCTGTTGAATATAACAAGCTATCTGCGTTATTCTTCAACTCAATTAGCTCTCTCCTTTGCTTATCTGCCTGTGCATGTTCTTCAGCACTCCTAACCATGTTTTGAATATCACTCTCGGATAATCCTCCACTACTCTGAATCACAATACTTTGTTCCTTATTTGTTGCTTTGTCCTTTGCAGATACATGAAGAATGCCATTGGCATCAATATCGAAGGTAACTTCAATTTGAGGAACCCCTCGAGGAGCCGGTGGAATGCCAACCAAGTCAAACTGTCCTAACAACTTGTTGTCTGCTGCCATTTCTCGTTCTCCTTGCAATACTTTGATGCCGACTTGAGTTTGATTGTCGGCTGCAGTGGAGAAAATTTGTGACTTTTTGGTGGGAATGGTAGTATTTCTAGGAATCAAACGAGTAAATACTCCACCAAGCGTCTCTATACCTAATGACAAGGGAGTCACATCTAGTAACAATATATCTTTGACATCTCCACGAAGAACACCTCCTTGAATAGCTGCACCCATAGCAACCACTTCATCAGGATTGACACCTTTGCTTGGTTCTTTTCCAAAGAATTCTGATACAATGCGCTGCACACGAGGAACACGAGTCATTCCTCCCACAAGAATAACATCTGCAATATCTTTGGTATGGAGACCTGCATCTTTCAAACAGTTCTTCATTGGTTCCAATGTTCGGCTAATTAAAGGCTCCACTAGAGATTCGAACTTTGCTCTAGTCAACTTCATATTCATATGTTTCGGTCCACTGGCATCTGCAGTAATGAATGGCAGATTAATATCAGTCTGTATGGTTGAAGAAAGCTCAATTTTGGCCTTTTCAGCTGCTTCCCGAAGTCGTTGTAAAGCTAGACGATCTTTGGACAAGTCAATACCCTACAAGTCTATCCGTCAATCACTGTTTCAACAATTCCCTATATGTAGATACCTGTTCTCGTTTAAACTCTCCTACGAGATAGTTTAAAAGCGTATAATCAAAGTCTTCTCCTCCCAAATGGGTATCACCGTTTGTCGCCTTGACTTCAAAGACACCGCTCGAAATTTCCAAAATAGAAACATCAAAAGTGCCTCCACCAAGGTCATAAACAGCAATTATCTTTCCTTCTGCACGATCTAAGCCATATGCCAATGCAGCAGCAGTTGGTTCATTAATGATACGCAGAACATTCAGTCCTGCAATACGACCAGCATCCTTTCCAATTCTTTAGTATAAAAGGACTCCAATCAACCAAAATACGTACCTTGGTAGCTTGTCTTTGTGAGTCATTGAAATATGCTGGAACCGTTACCACTGCATTAGTAACTGTTCTTCCTAAGAAAGACTCAGCAGTCTCCTTCATTTTCTGCAGAATAAATGCGCCAATTTGACTTGAAGAATATTTTTTTCCTTGTGCTTCTACCCAGGCGTCTCCATTATCTGCTCGAACAATCTTATAAGGCATAGTTTTCACGTCCCTCTGTACTTCAGGGTCGTCAAATCTCCTGCCAATAAGTCTTTTGGTAGCAAAGAAGGTATTCTCTGGATTAGTTATTGCTTGTCTTTTTGCCGGAGTTCCCACGAGTCTCTCTCCATCGGCAGTAAAGGCGACTACAGAAGGAGTTGTTCTAGCACCCTCGGAATTTTCAAGAACACGAGGGTTCTTTCCTTCCATGATAGCCACACAGGAGTTGGTTGTACCCAAGTCTATTCCAATTACATCCCCACTGACTCCACTATGTTCAATGTCTGTGTGAGCAGAGAATAATGTTTTGTTTCGGTCGCCATACTTACCTGGCTGATCTTTTTGAAAGATGAGACCAACCCAAGTTCCCCAAAGACGATGTTGTCTGCTGCAATTTTGTAGCTCTAGATATTAATTTACTTCCTATATTCCGCCACATGATAAGAACTAGTCTTTTTCTAAAAACCCTACAACTCTATGTTGTAACCAATGCGAAACATGCAAAGGAAACCAACAAGGAACGGATGGATGGCCGCCGACGATGGTGGCAAAGGTCTCAAGAAGTTTCCAGAGCAACAAGTTGAAGCATTGAAAAAGACACTTGAAGAGGCGAATATTTATTTGAAATAGATAATGAAAACGTGAACCACGCGTTTACTATTGTTTGTTTCTTTCTTCATCTTTGGAAAAATAGGTTTCAATGGGAAGCATATTGATATGGCCTTTTCTTTTTTTGTTTGGTTCCTGTACCTTTTTAAAAACACCACTACACTGTAACTGATGGATAGGCCACCAAGGATCCCTACTAGAAGGTGCTCTATTCATGGCACGTTTCACAAGCCATCCACAAACTGTACACTTCCAATGATGCGTTCGGTAAAAATCAACTTCTTCAAAAAAGTTATGATAGACAGTAATATGAGAGTCAGCCACTAAGAAGGGGCTTAGTATTGCACCAGAATTTTTAAAGACATAGCTTACACTTGTTAATGCGTTCCATATGATAGATAAAATCTTGTCCGTGAGCGTCGTGGTCTGTTTTAGAGTTAGTCACAAATAAATAAGCGTGAATACACTCGTGCAACAACCTCAAGGAAACCAGAGCTGTTAGTTTTTTGTTATTGGAAGCAAAAATGCAAAATCGTACGTATCCACCAAGTCGGTAACAGGTCGTAGCGACAACAAAGGTTGAGATAGTTTGATACGACACCACTTGCACCTAGAGTCATATTCACATAGTCCGGCACATCTATTTCATACTTATGAGAGTCGAAGATTACAGGGACTTTGAAGAGAAAGCCTACAGTGTCATCTTTGGTGACCATTCAACAGAAACAAACTCCAGTGTGTCTCCAAAATAAAGCTTATTAAAAGCCATGAAAAGCTCATGGATATCAAGAAAAGGTAGAATATTTGCTTCATCTTGTACACTTTCCATGTCAACTAAAGCCGCTTGAAGGTATTCTTATTCAATTCCCAAACAACCGCTTCCTTCTGCTTTGCTTCTGATTGGTGGTTCAAAAGCTGACCAGCAATTGTCTTTTAACGACAGCGATTCATATCAAAGCTTAATATTCTGCCCAGTTCTTATATTTCGTCTTGTTTTCATTGTATTTTGGTTTTTTCTATCTTTGGCCATCTTTGTTGCGTAGTAAGTTTGTCTTGTTAGGGATGACTGATATGCTTTCAAAGGCGAATTTTTGATATTTTATAGTTTCTTCTTTTGTTTTCTATCACTCTTGCTGTTTCTTATTACAGTTTGGACAACAAATAAGTTTTGCTTCCAAGATATTCTCTTACTTAAAAACACGCATTCTATATATATGTAAAATAAACCAAAACAGCTATCATGGATATTTTGATATAATTGATAGCCATCTCAAGCAACGATTGGTAAGGCATCCCCATCTTTGGTAATGTTTCTGTGCTCATTGGACACAAAGAAAATCGTCTAGGGTGCGCTATGGATTTCTTCTTGTAGAGCCATCATTCTCTCCTTGGGCAGAGAAACAAACGCTTGCGACACAGTAACACAAAATGAACTTGACGCAAGACTATCATAAAAGAACAGATGACGGAACGCTTTCTTTTTCCTTACAATCTGGGAAACCTGGTGTTTCTGATCCTGCAGTGTACAGGAACAGGTTACTTGTTCAAGTAACTAACAACTTTTGCAGAATTTGTCGAATGACTGGTCATTGGTCTATCGATTGTCCAAGGAAACCTTGTTTTATTTGTCGGATGGAAGGGCATACAGCAACCGTGTGCCCCTATAGAACAATCCCAGGGGACTCTTTTTTTCAAGCGAAACGACACTTTTCAGCTCCTAGCAACCAAATTTTGGAACATGTGCGTTCAAGGGAATCTCCGTGTTCTGTAAGAGCAACTATCGATACCCAGCTCTACAAACGAAGCAAGTATCTCTTCAAGTGTCGCGAGCAATTCTTAGACTGCACCTCGGAAGGGTAACTTGTCTCGAGTTTCATCCCCGACACCCCAGTTTGGTGTTTTCTGGAGATAAAAAGGGTTTATTAGCCAATTGGAACTTTGAAAGTAATAGTTATCAGGTGAATTCAGTGGCCCACATGTACTTGGTAAGTGCTCTTAAAAGAGACGAATTTTACAAGTAATTCTAAAACTTGTTTGATTTTAGATACATGGAATAGCTTTCGATGATAATAATGATAATCGAATGTTTACAGCTTCAGCAGATGGACAGTTAATCTTTCATGATATTGAGACCACAAAGTTTTCTACCTTGTTGAATGCTAATCCTAATAGATGGGAAGGTCCTAATACTTGGTGCATGCTTTGCTCCGTTGCTTATAATTCCGATGGACATGTCATTCTTGCTGGAGACAACTTTGGTAATGTTCATATGGTAGATGATAGAATTTCTATGGAAAGCAACCAATATTTGAAAATACTAGCGCATAAGAAGAAAACAAAAGTGACTGGAGTGAGTATTCATCCAAGAGATTCTCATCTCTTATTGACTTGTGGAAATGACTACTTTATGCGTCTATGGGATGCTCGAATGTTTTCCACTGACTTGCATTTAACTCAATATGAACATCCACGGGTAGTCAATGCTGCCTATTTTTCTCCTCTTTATGGAAACAAGATACTTTCCACTTGTCAAGACAATCGATTGCGCGTTTGGGATAATGTGCATCAGCCTTTGGAGAAAGTTTCCAAAGAAATTATTCACTCGCATGACTTTAATCGTTATTTGAGTCCATTTAAAGCAGTTTGGGATCCAAAGGTAGTGTATTTATAACTAATGATTGCACAGATGCTGAACTTTTTATTAGGATTGGAGAGAAGACCTTATATTATGTGGAAGGTACATTGGGGAAGATTATTACGACCCAAAAATGCAGTCTATGATACGATTGCATGCTGTTGATTTATATTCTGCGTCAACTGGTCATATTGTTTCAGAATTGGTAGACTTGAATGTTCCAACTATTAGTCCTCTGAACAAGTTTCATCCTACTTTGGATAAAATAGTTTCAGGGTCGAGTTAAATCTTTATTTGTGGGAGGATTTGGAACATGGGAAGAACAAGGTTACGGATGGGAGATTTTTACATGGAAAAAACTTATCGAGTCGTGCACAAGACAGGACATTATTGGATGATCAAGATGATAGATTCTTCCTTGGGAGAGATTCAGGTGATAGTGACGATGATAGTGACGATTCTGATGACGACAGCCATTTTAGAGGAGGCGCAAGACTACTTGCCAGATCATCTCGTCAGTTTAAAGGAGATTTGAGCTTACGAGAGGAAGATAGTTGTGCAAATGGCATGAGAAAAGGCAAGTCGTTGGCTAGAAGATATGCAAACTTTATGGCATTTCAAGTTCCAGAGAATGTATCATATAAGCAACGGAAGGAAAAGACGAAAGGAGGACCACGAGAGCTAAACGATGAAGACTGACAGTATATGATGGGAAAGCAAATCCAATATTGAATAAAAAAGTATGAAAAGTCCTTTTGTTTGGTTAAAAAGTTTTACTAATATCCTTTCTAATATGAAAAGAATAATAGAGGACAAAAGTTGCTTTGGTTTCTTGTTGCTTGATGACGTAGTAGTTTGTGTTGCAATATTCATCAATCATTCTACTGTTTGTTCAATGGTTGTGTTTTATTATCTCATTGAAAAATTAGCAAGCATCAACTGCAATTCATCTTTATAGTTGATGAAAATGTCAAGGAATGTCATGAGAGTCCATTGACTTTCAAGTCGTTCCATGGGCTTTGATTTCCTATTTCTTTATCGTTTCTCTCTCATCTTTATTGGTTTTGTTGTTTTAATTATTGAGTGTTTGATAAGATACCTGTGTGCTTGGAGAATAAAGTAATCTACCCAGTTTTCATGGTTTTGAATGCTTACTTCGTTGTTGTTTACGATAACGTTGTCTTTTATTTAGATAGATATCCTTTGCTTCCGTTGTTATTATTGCGATAACATGATATCTTTTCAGACATAGGTCTTGAAGACCACTGAAACACAAGTTGTCTTGACGTTAAGAACGATAAAATAATGAATAAAGCTTTCAATGGAGAAAATTGACAGCTTTTGTTAAAAGATGCTTTGAAATATTTATGACGATCTTCAGCATCGGCGACTCGAGCAATTGTTGGCTAACAATTTGGTTGCAGTCAACATGTGGAAGATTCGTGCTGTAACTGCAGTGTCTGGTCGATTATTTACTCCATCCAATATAAAAAGAGGGTTTCAAAGTACACTGTTAAGAAGTTCGGAAGAAGAAAATATCGCCAATCAAGTAGGAAGTGGTGGAGAAGAAGAAAAAAGTCATTCCCTTGAAACGCGTACAGCTGGTAGAGAGAGAGCCGTGAGTGATCGTGCCTTTCATACTCCGGTTGGTAGTTTTGATCGAAATGTGGTACATCCTTATTGTGTACGCATATTTAATGTCCCGAGGGATATTGCTGAAGAAAGACTGGTTAAAGTAAGCAAAGTGGTATCCTATTTGTTTGATGAAATCTAAACACGCGTTCGTTCTGTTAGATGATGGAAGAATGTGGAGAACTCCAACAGTTTAGTTTATCAGAAGAAACTAATTCAAATGGTCTACTTCGTTGCTTCGCTACTGTTGGATTCACCCGTATCGAAGCAGCAGATAGAGCTCTGTCATTGGATGGAAAGTAAGTAAGTTCTTAAAACAGCATGTCTTTAGTTTAAATGCTTTTTAGACTGTTTGAAGGGCGAACGCTTCGGATTTGTCGGTTACGATTGAATCCACCAAAGTCTGACTTTCGCGGAAGGCCTTGAGAAGTATTGGAGTGGACGCAACTTTTTCTGTCTTTTGATAGACTGTCACCTGTTGTTGAGACTTTTACAAAGCATTAAGAAACCAAGTAACATGTAGAAGATTAATAAAGCATGTGCTTGTTTGAGAATTTTTTACTATCGGGTTTTTAATGCTTCTTTATCGATATAGATAGATGGATGGTTGGCTAATATCTTTATTGGTCTCATTTACCCGGGCACTATTTCACCAATTATCATATAGTTTTGGAGCTATATTATTTGGATGGAAAGTATATATTCCCCTATGACTTGGTCTTTATAAGAAGCCAACAAATTAGACGCAAACTTGCCACGTATGATGGTGACTGGTGCACAATAGGAATTCGGATCTGAGGAAAAATGCCAATTAAACCAGAGGAATGTTTCGTTTAGAAAAATGTCAAAAGGTCCAAGCTGGGCAAATAGGATGAATTCAAAAAGAGTGAAACGCTTCCTTTTCTAAGGTACACAATAACACACTAGATACACTGTTCTGATCTGGCATGTGCTGTTCAGCAAAGTGTAACCTTGTGTAAAAAGAAAAATACCTACAAATACTATTGATATCGAAACAACAAGAAAAGTAATCCATGGAAGGTAAACAAGTATTCACTCGACACAGAAACGACGAACGACCATCCAATACAAAAAGGCGCCAAAGGAATTCTCTACTTATCCAGCATATTAAGAAACTTTATCGTTCCTTTGATCAAACGGCACAAAGACAACTGTGCCTAGGACTGCTTCCAATTGTGTTGTGGTTATTTATTTACGAGATATCGGCTGCCATTCCATCACATATGAGACCTCGTATCCACGTTAGGCTCCTTTCCAGCATTGAAGAGGCGTTACTTGGTGGAAAGCGAACCATGGCTACTCAATGCTTCCTCATGAGGCAGTTTCCCAAACAACTAGCTTGAACAAAGATGTCTTTGCTTGTTTAGCATACAGTTTTCATGCGTTTCTTCCATGGGTAATGTTTTTCTATCTTTGTTGGTTCCGTTCCTGGACTCATGCCGCACATTTCTGTTGGACTTTTGGTTGGCTAAATATTTTGGCGGTTGTTTCTCATTTCTTGATACCAACAGCTGCACCATGGTATATAAAAGCATACGGACAATTACAGGCTGACTATGGTGTTCCTGGTTCTGCTGCCGGTTTACTTCGCATAGATAATATTCTAGGTTTCCCATTGTTCGAAAGTTTATATAAACGCAATAAGGTGGTCTTTGGTAGTTTTCCATCGTTACATGTAGCCTGGCCAACTCTCATTGCTTTATATGAACCATTACCACTATTCATGAATGGTTATTTTCCATGGTTGTATGTTACTTGGGTAGGATGGGCAGCTTTATATTTGGAGCATCACTATATGATAGACTCGGTTGGTGGCTGTTTGTATGCATACTCAGTATTTTGTTACTTTACTGGTCATTTATACCGGAAGGATGCTATTCCATAATAAACTATGCTGAGCTACAAGACCTGCAAAAGTTCCATTGTCCCTTTATAAGCAACCTTTTTGCATCCATAGTCGTTGAGCAATCCCCGGTAATGGTTCTATGGAAAAGTTAAAGCCTCTTGATGATGATGATGTACAGGAAAGAACAAGTTGCATAAATGAAAGTCAATTTTAATTTGGCATTTGGTAGCGAAAGCAGTTCTTTTGGAATGACATTCTGGAAAGGATGACGAAAGGATATCAAAGTACACGGATGATGCTTCACTATCATCAGTTTGCTGCAGAAATTCCACAAACTTTGGACTTTTCAATAATAACAAGCCTTCATTCAAAGCATGACGAAAAAAGTCGGGACTAAAAGAACCACCGATAATGATACGAAATCCCAATGCCTTGAAACAAGAAGCCACTTGTGGGTAATACCAACTGTTGGTTCCAAAATTAAAACCAACCACGAGAACTTGTGGCTGTGTACAAGGAATGAGTTTTGTTCTAAATTCGGCATCATAAGGTTTCAAAGTAGCAGCTGCCAATTCTTCTTCACTCTGATAACACCTAATAGTTTTTTCATTAGGTAACCACAGTCCCTAATGAAGCTTTTCAAAGCTCACCTTGTTGGATCTTCTAAGATAGAAAAGGATGAAATATTGTTTTCCGGACAGACCATGACAAACCCTACTGCCACTGGAGGAAAAGAATCGATACATCTTGAAAATGGTTTTTCATTGTAAGCATATTCCTTTGCTAGGCGAACATCAAAGTGACCCAATCTCATCCATCCTGTTGCTGTTTCAGTTTCTAAATTGGTATCTAAATTAACTAAAATGACATCAGAGTCTTCACTGGTGTCGCTTGCATCTTTTAAACGACTTGGTTCTCTTAAAAATTGCTCTAATCGCTCTATTCCTTTTCCTTTTATCCATTGGTTGGCATCAAAAGCATCCAACGTTTGTTCAATTTCGTCTTTCAGGTTTCCATAAAACTTCCACGTCACATCATCTGTTGGAAAAAGACAAGAAATGGCACCGAAATGGGAACAAATGTCGCAAATCTTTAGTCGTTCAGGAATAGAAATAGCAGCGCAACCACTTCCACTAAACTCCACTGCAAAATAAGAACTCTGCATGGAAAAAATTCTTTCCAGTAAACTAATAAAGTTTGTACTTTTATCAGCTGTCCAAATACAGTCACCAATGAGTTTTATCTTCCATATCGAAGGTATTGGAAACCATATTTGTCCATTAGATTTAATGTCATGCAAGTCACTTTCCACAATAGGAATACTAAGACAACCTAAAGCACCCAATTTCTAAAGCATATATTTATTAGGAAAACTTGCAAATCAACTCGAGATGATACTTACTATACAGGAAGGACCTATACCAACAATCACAGTTTCAGGAATAGGCACCAACTCTTCTTCAAAATAGATACAGCCCTTTGGACTTTTGGAAACTGAAATAAAAGTGGTTTCTTTGTCTGCATCATAGAAACTGGCTCTGAGTCGTTCAAAACCAACAGGCTTGCGTTGTTCTTCCTTTTCAAGAGTACCTAACAATTGTGAACTTGTTTTCTCCCAAGCTACGACACAACTCGGTTGCAGTAATAAATAATCACCGGGAATAACAAGCTGTGAGCAAGAAGTCGAGTTTTCCAGTTGCCCTTTAAGAATTCTACAAACCGTGGACTTTGTCTTTCCACTAGAATTACCTTCACTAATCATTGTGCTAATTTCAATCAAAGACAGTGTTTTGCTTGTGTTTAACAACCGTATTTATCTATAAAGAAAGCACTTTCTCTTCCAGTTTTGTCGTCAATTGACTGTCTATTGGACAGATGCCTATCAAATGAGAATCCATTGGCTATTCCTCTGAATGATTAAAGAACATATTAATTCAATGGTTTGTTATTATATTGACATTTTATACCTTTTAATGAAATGACATGTCAATAGGATACTTGTGCTTAGTTTGACTTGGTTCAGTACAAGACACAAGTTCCTTGCTCCCACTCTCTTGTTCTAATACTTGTTCTGGCAACACAACCATCGCATATCTCAACACATCACTAGCTAAACAGCCTTTTTGTAAATATTCACTACATAGACGTCGAAACTTCCGACTATTCATTTCCCCAGAGAACAAGTTAAGACAAGGTTTTACTAAACAATGTCGAGGAACCGATGCTTTTCTTTCAATTTCTAATAAATATTCAATATATTTCTCTAACACTGACTTTCTTGTCACGGCAGTCGCATCGTCACCATATATATGTGAATCGATATCTTTGAGGATATTCCAAGGTTGATTCATCACAGCTCTTCCTATCATGACGCCTTGTACATCTCTCGAAAGATGATAATGAATATCTTCTAGTTTTGATACTTGTCCATTTAAAGTAAACCTCAAATGTGGAAACTCTTTCACTAGACGATACACATATTCATATTTGATAGGAGGCTTTGAACGATTCTCTTTTGGTGATATGCCAGATAACCATGCACTTCTGGCATGGATAATGAAATGTTCAACGGCACCTATCGTCGATACCTTTTGTATAAAGTTGGAAAGAAACTCAAAGGAATCATTCTGGTCTACTCCAATTCGACACTTGACACTTATTGGTTGACCTATTGTGTCGGCAACTTGAGCAGCAATTTCACCAACTTTTTCAGGTTGTTGCATAAGTACTGCACCAAAGAGACCTTCTTTGGTTGTTTTATGGGAAGGACAACCACAATTCAAGTTGTAACCATCATAAGGATAAAGTTTATGTGCAATATGTACTGCTTCTGCAACTTTCTTTGGATCATTTCCACCAACTTGCAATATAACTGGATTTTGAAAATGCTCAAACAGCAATAATTGCTCAAGTTTTTCAGGACTTGCGTGCAGAATCACGTTATCAACCAACATTTCTGTATACAAAACTGCGTGTTTTGAAATAAAACGCAGCAAATTTCTAAAACTCCTATCAGTAACATCCATCATGGGAGCAACCGAAACGAGACACTTTCGAGTCCCTTTCTTTCCCATAAAGGTTCTTTCTGTTATACAGTTGAAAAAAGAAAAGAATGAGTGTTTCGTTATTCGTCTACTAGAAACAATATTAGACCAACACAAACATTGATGATTCCTTTTTAAGAGTAATGGTATCCTTAGAGGGTGTTGAAAACATGCCACTTGTCGCCTTGCTATCATTAAAACCCTCTGATGAACGAAAATACACAAACGATGAGAACATATTCCATTAGAAAATAGTATCTAATGATATATGCATTTTATATTATCCTATTGACACTGCAAATAACTTTTAAAAACTTGTCAAATATATATATATATATATTGAAAGCGCATAGGTTTCTTCATGAATGATGACTAAGCACGAGGGTTTTGTTGTTTTTGAAATTGATACGGACCTTATTTGTTTGGTACCTTTTGAAAGGAACACAATAGAAATTTTTTTTGTTCCAATAGTATTACCGATTGATACATGCTACTATTATAGTGAATATTTACGTTTTCATAATATCTTTTGAGCAGCAACACGTCGACATAAAACGAGTTGTATCCTTCCCTTGTTATACCTCAAGGCAACTAGTAGGAAAGATATTCTTTTACAAACGCTACTTGAGATCTTTCAAAAGTAACTTGTCAATGACCCAAAACTCGGTTTGTTATATAGAGCAATGTATATCCATAGCAAAGATATATTTATCTGATCCATCAAAGCAAAGCTACGTTAGAGGCAAAAACTATATTTCTTTTCAATCGTATATGGCATGGAATCTTCAAAATGGATCTGCATATATTTGCCGTAACAAATTAGTTCCTTGGAGAAAGAAGGAAATGGTCCAAGTGTTTAGAGCAGTCATCTTGAAGTCTCAAAGATTTAAGAGTCTTGTAGTATCACATACGGAAATGAACATCACAAACATTCAATCTTGTTCAAATATAAGTGATCAAGCTGTGTTGGATAAGTCAACAGTCAGTGGAGAAAAGTCTTCTGTAAAGTCTCGTATAATTCGAAGATACTCTCCTCGAATAAAACGAACGCCAGTTAAGACAATTTTGAAAGATAGTTCAAAACCTTATCTTTATCAAATGGCATGGAGTTATCGCCTCAGTTTCTTAGAAGAGCAACGCTGCCTATCGATGTTGAGAATATTTCAATTATGGCAAGCAACGAAGTTTGAAAAGGAAGAACAATTGCAGAGAAAGATATCTCTTTTGGAATGGGCAAAAGTTTGTAACATTAGTGTGAAACAGTTATGTGCTTCTATAGAGGATGCTCGACGAGCACAACACTTATTAGTCATGTCTCATCTTCGTTTGGTATTTGCCATATGTCGAGATTTTATCCATCAAGGCTTGAGTTTCGATGACTTGGTTCAAGAAGGTATTCTTGGTTTGTTGCGAGCAACTAAGAAATTTCAAGGTTGCAAAGGATTTCGTTTCTCTACTTATGCTTCTTGGTGGGTTCACCAGTCATTACAACGAGCACTTGCCAAGCATCGACATCCTATTCGGTTACCTGTGCATGTCATTGATGCGCTAAAGCATATTCGTCGACAACAAGAATATCTCTCTCTTCACCATGGACAGATTCTAACAGCAGAAGAAATGTCTCGTCATATCCGCATCCCATCCCAAAAAATAACATATTATTGGCAACTAGCATCTCATCAGCTTCCTGTATATTCCATGCAAATCAACAAAGTGACTCATTTAAAGAGGAAGCAAATGAATTATACAAAGCTTTCCTCTTTGTATGAAATATTTTTACGAGATGACCTGGAACAAGCTTTCTCTATTTTAAATTTCAAGGAGAGAGAGACACTTTATCTACGATATGGATGGTTTGACGGAAAACAAAGAACACTAAAAGAAATAGGAAAAATACTTGCAATAAGTGAAGAAGGTGTTAGAAGAGTGGAAAAGAAAGCTTTGGAAAAGATAAGAAAAAGTGAATACTTTGAAGCACTAAGACTCTATTTGTGAGTGGGCAAGGAGTGTCTGATGAGATATCATTCATTGGATTGAGGTCATTGCGTGTTTGGTCTTTGTAACCACAGTGCATGATGCATTCTACAAGTTCACATTGTTCTTTTGTTCCACTTGTTCCTAAAACTAAAACATTTTTGGGTACAAGCAACTGGAGGAACACGTCTTGTATGGCTTGTTTTCAAGGGAAACTACTTGTTAGGGGGCACCGTGGGAATCAGGTAAGACTGCTCGTATCTCGTTGTTCTTGTTAAGCGTAACTATTATTTCATAGTCTTGGAATATGGTTGCAGCAAACGTACTAGAGAAAAAACAAACAACAGTGGAAGAAGTGAAAGAACTGCTCTCAAACTCTTATATGATCGTCTCCTTCCCAACGGAAGGGTATACACACAAAGAACTAAGTGAGTTACGAAAGAAGATCCCATCTTCAAAGATCAAAGTGGTGAAGAATACTTTGATGAAACGAGCCATTCAAGGGAGTCCTTATCAATGTTTGGAATCGGAAGTATGCAGAACTAACGCATGGTTGTTCCTACCAGAAGACTTTAAACCGACTGTGGAAGAGTTCCAAAAGATCAATAAGGAGTTGAAAAAAGAAACATCTTTCCGTTTTGGTGTGTTGGAGAAAACGGTATATACTGCAGAAGACTTGGAACGTGTTTTAAAACTTCCAAGCAAGAAGGAATTGCTGGCACAAATAGCCTTTGCTCTTAAAGCTGTGCCTACGCAATTAGCCATAGCCATTCAAGCAGTTCCAACGAAACTGGCAAGATCGATACAACTTGCCAAAGAAACAGAACAAGTACCCAAGTCCAGTTGAAAAGTTGCCTTTGTTATAAACTCGAAGATGAGATAATTTCTTTGCAGTGTGAGATAAGGTTTTTATCTTTTTCTACAGTTATGATATTTTGATGTCATGTTGTTGTACCCAAGTTTTGGAGGTTTCAGTAGGCACGATCATGTTCATTATTTTCGTCATCATCACTATAGCCATCCATGTTACCTTCCATCATCTCATCGTCAACAACCAAGTCAAACATAGGATGCACTTCAAAAACGTTTTCATCTTCATCACTTTCCGAAGTGTCCTCATCGTCATGATCCTCATCATCGAAACTCATCAGACTACTTTCATTTGAATCACTACTGCTCATGTCATATTCTGTATCTAGTTCACTTTCCTCTTCTTCTTCTTGTTCCTCATCCATATAAACACTCAGTGCACTTCGTCTACCTGCACCAATCTCAAAAAGTCTGACAGATGACTCTGACTCCATTTCATCTAAACGATAGTCAGAAACACAAACTGCAGCATATAGATCTGATTTGTCCAGCTGAAGTTCCCAGACACTGGAACCAAGATCAACAGAAGAAATTTCGCTATAATCGCACGTGTCAAAAACAGTAAAAGCTGAAGGACGCAAATTTTCACGATGACAAAGGTCACGCATACTATTAGAATATCTGGTTGGAATGCCAAAAGCAATCTCTCCACAGGAAGTAAATTGCAGATCAGCAAGTCCCAGTGCCGGTACAGAACGCAGTAACTACTTGTGTAAGAATGCAATGATAAGTCAATGTACGAACTCCTTACCTTGAACGTTCGGAGATCCCAAATTTCTGAACCAATTATAACTTCCAAACCAGATGGATGAAAGCATCCATTACTAACCGTTCCCAAGCTCTCAAATCTATGCACTAACCTGGCACGTCGACTATCCCACAATGTACCAGCACTGAGAATCAGCTCCTCGTTTGGTGACCAGCAAGGTCGATTTCTCAAAGTAGCAGTTCTTTCAATGTCCGCCGGATTACGAAACTTGTGTAGCAAGTCACCAGTTTCTGTTTGATAAACCAAAGAGCCTAAAGGTCCCGCTGCCAAAATTTTTTCTGCATTCTTTGAAAAAACACCAAACTGTGGTGAATATTCGTCATGATGAAATTCACGAGTGGGTGCTATGCCATTTAGCTGCTCTGTCTGCCATAAACAGAGTTTGCCACTGTTTCCAAATTGACGTTTTCGATGGCTATCACTACAACCAAGTAAAAGTAATCTGCTGTCCATTGAAGGTACAACACTCCAGAGAAACAGATCACTGTCTTGCACAAGTTTCCACTCATCAAAATTATCTTCAAAAACAATGAGTAACGATAGAAGCGAAAAAACGCGTTCCAACTTACCAGATGAACTTAACAATGGGTGGATGCCATATCGTCGAACAGTACCTGAAAGTGAGCAAATGAATAAGCCACTTAACGAAGAATCTATAGCATTATCATGATAGTCATTAAAGCACACACAAGAGATGCTCTTTTCGGCAGGATGAAAAATTGGTGTTTGCGACGAAGATAATCTGTATGTTCTTTTTGGTCGAAATTTCGAATATACAAATCTTTTCGAACGTCGTCGTGTACCTCTCATTCGAACGTCACGAAATTGTCGTTGATGAGATAAAAGTTCTCTTCTCGTTAAGATTCTTACAACGTTTCTAGGAGCGCTAATTGTCTCCATGTCAGGAAGAGGACACTTGTGCGGTTTCAACAACGAAAATGGTGGCAATAGAGATGCCGGTCTCAAACATTTTCCATGTTGTGATAACAAATAAGCTTTGACAATGCTTTCCAGAGTATTTCGCGAGCCATCTTGCTCTTGATTCTCAACAAATAAGCGCTCTCGAGTGGGAGTACGAAAACTCGGTGTACTCAAGGTCTTATTCGTGATTGTTCCGTAAGGTTTAGGTGCACGGGGAGAGTTTCCAGATAATGGAGGTAAAGGTTGAATATTGGTCTCATCAACAAGGCATGCTGCAGTTCGAAAGAGCCTTCGTGAGCGAAGAAAGTCATGTACCAGTTGAAGCAACTCCTGTTCTGAAAAACTAACAGGAGTGGACGACACAACAGCTGCACGAGTAACACTACGCAGACTAGGATCATAAGCTTCCGCCAGAGCTGGAGATAAGCCACCTCCAGCAACTCGAGAACTAAGGTCTAGTGCTTCCGCTCTGAATTTTGTCTGAAATATAGAACCTGCTCCAGCACTATTCGTGTTCTGTCGAACAACATCTGCTAAAATTTCGGACACATGCAGTTGATTCAATACTTGTAAAATCATTCTTTGTCTCGCTAAACCCTGAAGTGATCGGACAACCAAGAACAAAATCATGTCTGCTTTATCTGGAGCTGCTCGAACTCTCAAACGCCACAACAAAACCTAATCAACATTAGTCCAGCTTTCTTCTTTTGATGCCGGTGAAAACTTACTCGAATACCATTGCATTTTCTGACAGTTTCTCGTTGAGAATTCAAGCAATCTTCCTCAGACACATTTTCTGCAAGATTTTTCGAACCACAATATTTCAAAAAATACTCTGAAGACGGGCACCATCCTCTAAGATGCACAAGATTGCAAATTACTCTTAATGCAGCAGCAACAACGAGATATTCTCTATGGAAACGAGGACCTGCTGCTCGAACAATCAACGCTACAGCTCCTCCATTTTCGGGAGAATAAGCGGATTCATCATCTACAGCATCCATGTCGCCTACTAAAAACGTGGATGGAACATTCAATAGCTTTTCATGGTACACAATTGGCACAGTAAGCACTTCTAAAATTTCTAAAACATATTGTGTAACAGACGACGAATGTGACTTTAAAGCTGCCGAAATATGAGAAGTCAGAATTGCAAAGCCATCATTGTCAACAATGATCTCAATTGTCTTTCCAAAGTAATGATGTGTAAATATTTCAGAAAGGCGCATTTTTCTTTTCGATTGACAAAAGGCGCGCAAAATTGCAAACGCAGTGGAAAGACTTTCGGAATCCAAAGTTTGTCCAACACAGACGTCTGTTCCTTTAAAAGAACCAGTTTTGATATATTCGGAAAGCAGTGACATTTCCGTTCGCACAAGTTGTCGAATTGCGTGAAGGATATATTCTGCAGTATGTTCCACTAGGTTATTCTCCGTCTCCACTTCACTGACGGTTTCATTATTTTCTTCTCGCCATTTCAGAGCATTTAGGAGTATTTCAGTCCCTCTGAGTTTGTTGAAACGAAAATAAAAGCGCGCATGTTGAACAGCCGAAGCAATAAACTGCGCCGCATTCTTCCGTACACTTCTTCGTGGTGTTTCAATAAATCTCAGAGCAACTTTCATCAAATTTCCGCATTTTTCTACCCCATCTGGGAGACGACAAATGGTCTCCAAAACCTGGCAGCCCTTTTAGAAATAAAAATAGAAAAAGCATTAAAACTGATTATTACCTGAGGTATCAAAGCAAGCTGCGAAAGACACATGGAAATGCCATGTTGCAAATATGGAAGTGTTGGAATGCACAGAAGGACATCAATACCGGAATTCTCGACAAGCTGTCTTCCGAACGTTTTGTGGGCCAAAAGAGAAGAAACCATATGTAAGGTTTCATCTATAATAGCAACGTCCATCGCTGGGTCACACTGGGTCAATATCGTGAATATAACTCGAATACCACGGAATTCGGATAAGACCAGAGGAAGGATTTCCTCATAGTCTCCAATAGACTCTAATAAATGAAGAAGAAACTGCAATTCCCGAGATATTCCCAATTCGGTAAAGTCTAAATTACTAGGAATACTCTTTCGACGTATATCTTCGAAGAAACTTCTCTTGTTTGGAAGAAGATGAAGAGCACTTGAATTGTAATTGTGAGAATCATCCGTTTGTGATCCACCACTTTGATCCCCAAGCACTTTTTCCACAATTCTTGACAAAGCACTGCCTCCTAAACCTTCTCGAATTAATGAGTCTGCGACCTCTGGTATCATTTCCGAAATATATGCAAGAACACCAGTGGCCCAAGACCGAAGAGCCAAACTTTCAACATCACTACTGTTGCCTACATTGAACCACTCAAAAAAGGCCCCAAGTACAGTTTCTAGGAGCAGATTGAATTGATCACTCTAAAACAGTTATTTTGAACAACTTACCATCGCCAGCCACATCTGCGAAATCTTCTTCGCCACTTTCGAGACACGCTATTAACAACCGACACCAAGCTCCCATAGCCTGCTTTCTAAAAATGGCAATAGCACCACTTTCTGTTCCTAAAGCTGAGGAAATTCTCGAAAACCAATTTCTAGCTGCTGATAAAATTTCTTCCGACTCAACTACAACTCTCACGGCAACGCCAATTGGATACTCGTCTCGGTCACTATCAACTGCATCTAGTGCCGTTTCTCGAAAGCGTTCTTCATAATCTTCCAAAACAGCAGCCAAACCATGAAGCCGAGATGCCAACAGTTGTAACTCTGTAGGATCATCTTCAGTGTCCGTTAACGCATTTACAACCTAGGAAGAAATCAGAAGAAAATCTATTTATCCATTCTCGACTTACACCTTCCACCAAGACATCTATTTGAGCTTCTACGTTGGCCACGTCTGTGTCTGTAGCCAGCGAATAGTTTCTTTCTGCTTGTGAGTGATTTATTCTTGCACTTGAATATGCAAATCCTCTTCCAAGTTATTATCCATATTTCTTTTGGTAGTCAGTAGACCGCGAAAAAGAAACCTTGGATGGAAACCATCAACCAAGGATGGCCGAAAGAATGAAAATGGGTCGCCCAGTGTCTCTTTATGGTAACAAAGGAAACAGGCCTATTTCGCCCTTAAGCTTTGATATAGCGAGTGAGCAAGGATAAAGCGTTGGCTACCATAGATTATTCTAATATTCGACGTGAATAATAAAGAGGCACAGAAAACGAATATTGTTTTTTTCATAAAAAAAAAGTGCTGTTGTACATATACACACCACTCTTTCTTTCTAAGGAAAAATTGGTTCTTATCGGTTGGCGCTCTTTTAACAAATATTGTGAAGGTTCCACTATTTCAAAAACTACTCTCTATCTGACGACTAATAAACCTCTGGACTTTCTTACATTTTGGAATATTCAAGTTTTGAATAGCAGTTAGATAGTTTCTACCGTTACTACTTTGGTTGTACATCATTGACAGCCTCACATTCCTCTTGCTTTCAGAAGTAAAACCTCTTCGAATTCATTGCAATCATCCCAAACAATTCACTTGCGAGAAAAAATGCAAGCTCCTGTTCGTGTGCGCGTCTGACCTGTTTTTTATTGAAAACTCTCAAGCGGCTTTTCTCAATTTTGTTATTCATGATTGGATGGTTATTAAAGATAAAAAATACTACTGGCTTGAAGTTGGTTTTTAAAGAGGAGGACTGTGACTTATCTTTCGATACAATAGTGGTATTTGGTAGGAAGCAATGTCATTAATAGTAACTTGTTGATCTTTGCGGTTATTATAGGCAGAAAACAATCTGTACTTGAATATTCTAGAAAATCTACCCTGTTTATAAATAACATAGAAGCTTTTCCCGGTTTAGCTACTGCTGTAGATGCTGTGGGTGAAAATGAGTTATTAACTCTATTGCATATCTCTGGAAAGAGACGTTTTGTACGATAAGATTTTTGAAGCTATATGTCTGCTTGGAGTGTTGATGTGTTTTGTATAGATAATTTGTACTTATACTGGAATAAGTAGCCGACGAAACTGTCGCTCGAGACCTGACCTTGTCAAGGAGCTGGTTGGAAAAATATCTCATATACCAGGTTCTATGGAAATTCATGCAGTGTAAGTTGTAATATTAGAATGGGACTTGGAAACTTATTTCCAATAGTGTCAAGGATGAAGAAGACTGCTTTCCTATTGGACTGGCAATTGCAAGAGCCTTTCCCATGTACAGTCACAAAACGAAGGCTCTGAGGTATTGTTTTGCTATCGTAACAACAATCAGTTTTGCTTATCGACCTAGATGTCCTAATTTGGTGACAGTCATGTTTGGTTTGACTTCAGGTTTTGCTTTCGATTCAAATACCATCAATTATTTAGCAGCAGCAGCGGTAAATCAGCTCTTTGTCGGTGGAATTTGGTACTTATCTTGTTGCGAATAGGATGGAGTTCGAATTGCCGCATATCTTGTGGATGTTCCTTGCAATGAGTTGAATACAGATAATTTTTATGAATATTGTTGTAGATTGGCACTCTGTCTGGGTGGAAAAGAAGCAGGAATATTCTTAAGATGTATAAGAGGAGAGGAATTGAAGAACCAAGGTCTTTCATTACTGTATGGTGTGGGCAAGGCAGCCTCCAATCCAAGTAACTTAACCATCTTAAGTTATACTCCAGAAAATGCACAGAAGACTATTTGTTGGTATGTCAGTGTCCTACAGCGCATTCATATACACTCATCATTTTTAGGGTTGGAAAAGGAATTGTTTATGATTGTGGTGGAAGTACAATGAAGTCAGCTGATGGCCTGAGAGGCATGAAACGTGACTTGGGAGGAGCAGCTGCGGTTTTAGGAGCCTTTCAAGCTGCAGCTCGTTCTCGTGTATCATGGAATATACATGCCATTTTATGTGTTGCAGAGAATCAAATATCTCCTGTGGTAAGTACAGTTGTTCTCTTGATTACATTGTGTCAATTGCTTAAATATCGAAAGGCAACGCGAGTGGATGATATTGAAATTGGCTACTCTGGAAAGACTGTAGAAATTAATAACACTGATGCAGAGGTAAACTATGAGCATAATGTTTTTGTAATTCATAACGCATTTATATTTACATTGTAAAGGGTCGCTTAGTGTTAGCTGATGGAGTCAGTTACGGTTGCAAATATTTTTCTCCTGATTACATTGTCGATATTGCCACACTTACAGGTTTTCATACTTTTGCTACTGTACGTTTTGTGTTTTTCTCATTGATTTTGCATGAGAATGATATTCAGACAAATAGGGTTCAAAAGTTGCTGCTGTTTATACGGGCAGTGAAGAGTTGGAAATGGGAACTATAAAGGCCGGAATAGAGAGTGGTGAACTGTGCCACCCTTTGCCTTTTTATCCAGAATTTTGGCACGAAATGTTAGCCTCAGATGTTGCTGATATGAAGGTATTTGAAGTGCAATGTTCAGAATATAATTATGAGTTTGAACACAAGAAAAATAGAATTCAGCTTCTCGACGAGATAATTGTCCATCTGCTTGTGCGGCACATTTCATTATGGAACATATTCCTCCCAAATATATTTCCCGATGGATTCATTTGGATATTGCAAGTCCTGCAAGTGACATGGAAAGAGGAACTGGTTTTGGTGTTGGTCTTTTGTTAAAAATTTTAGATGAACTGGAGAAAACAAAGTGATAAAAACAACAGAGATTTATTGTGTAAGAATGTGCACAGTCAAGCTGTTGGTGGTTGAAGAACAGCAAGTCCAGTGAGAATATGAACAACCAAGAATACCATCACTCCTGTTCCTAAATAAGCATGAAGTTTCCGACCACTTTGTCTCTTTTGTACTGTATCACCGAAACCTGTAAAAGCTATCCATGCATTGGCAGTTAATCCGCCGAGAACAGTCAAGGCAGTTATTGCATGGGCACTTTTCCAAATGGGATAACCTTGCATAGCCACACTCAATGTACCACCAGAAGCTCTGAATAACAGGCACAAAATAACTTGGGCAAACAACACACAACAGCTTACTTACCCTGCAAAGGCTAATAACCAAAAGACAGTTGCTAAATTGCTATGAAAAGCCTTCTGTTGTGCCCCTTTCTTTTTATTCTGATTGAGTCTACCCGTCCTTTTCAAGTATTCAACCATGTAAAATTGATAGCCAAATACTATTCTTACCAACCATAATACGCAGCAGAACCACCCAGAAACAGGATCATGATGGCCATCATTACCGGATGTCCATACTTTTCAATGCTAGGTGGAATTCCCAGAGTTTTGAAATAGTCTGCTATTTTCTGTATCACCAAAGGGTTTGAAATCTTTAGGGTTTCATCTGCAACCTTGATCAACTCCAAGCCTTGAATACTTTCTAACCCCTTGTGAAGAGAACAAGAAGGTCTGAGACCACGGCTAGGTAAACATCTTCCATTAATCAAAGAACCAAGATTCTGATGATATAAACAACGTCTTATTTGAAATGAATATTTTGTACCAACAAAACTCTTGAAACAACCTGAGATGAATGCCATTCAACTTGTAAACACAATATCTCTTCAGCACTCGTGGGGAAGAATAGAGCGAATTGGTAAATGTCTTGACGTTGGAATACCACACACAAGTTGACAACACGTTTTGTAGCTTTCTTGTAAAAGAATATGTACAGGGTAGTAAGAAACTGTTCTATATCCTCCATGATGAGATACAAAAGACTTTGGAGTTTGAAGTTGAATGACGTGGATCGGCAGCTTGCTTCTTGTCGTGGTCGGTACGTTTCCACCAAAATACTCAGTGAAGATAAAGGACAGTTACGAAACAACAGTTTCAAGCCATATTTGATCGGTGGAACTATCTTAGTATTTGTTCTACCAGTCAGTTGCTTTATTTAGGGTATCTGTTGACCAAAAATGGCAGCAAGATAGACACTGACCCTTCCAAATATCATTCAATAGAGTCTTGGTACTTGGCAGTCGCGCACTATATTATTGTGGAAGCAGGTCCTTGTTTTCTTATTACACAAGGTAATGATAAGGCAAATGCGCGCCTCGTCGATCCTCTGGAACCAGAAAAGAGTCTGGATAGAATATATTTTGCGACCAATCCCAATACACGGAAGGTAAGTGGTTAATAACTGTTTTATTTTACCATTAATGATGTGTCAGATTGCAGAAATTGAGATAAATCCAAGAGTTTCATTGGCTTTTCATCTTCCATCACAAATCTCATATGTCGTGGTGCATGGCGTTGCACGAGTTATAAGAGACCCAAGACTAAAGAAGCATTTTTGGAAACCAGCTTGGAAATTCTTTTATCCACAAGGACCTGAAGGAGAAGATTGTGTTATCGTGGGAGTCTTGATCGATCAGATTGAAATAGTCAGTCATGAGAACGGAATATGTCCTAGTTGGAAGGCCGCATTACTTGAAAGAACTGAAAAAGCAACTTGGAAAGTGATCCAAACATAAGCGACGTATTTATTTAATCCTCCGACGTTTCTTTGATCCAAGTAGAATAGTTTTCCATAGGAGGAATCTCATCGATTTCTAAAAATAGTAACATCATTAGTCATAGCATTTTATTGCCTTTCCCGCGACTAACCTGTAGAAAGATCGTTGCCATTCTCATCATCTTCCTCATTGGTTTGTTCTGAAAGCGATGCTCTTTCCTCCGATACATTCTCATCATCAGAATGTCTTTTATAGTTGGGAGGAAGAATAAACCATGGGATCTTTCCGCGTAAATAATCATTTAGAACCATTTTTGCACACGCATTCACGTCTGGTTCTCCTTTCTTTAACAATTTTCCAGTTTTCTTTGCCAACTGTCCCAAAAAGTCTGTTGCATCAATCCAGTCATGTATCCCATAAGTTTTGGCTACATGTTCCTTCTTAATGCGTTCTAATAGACGTGGAATATAATCAACGGCTTCATCCTTCAACGACTCAATTCTAACTACTCCCTATTCATCCAATATAATGAATACAAAGATAAATGTCACTCAACTGTTTCTACTAACCCTCAACACCAATTCAACATCATCCGCCCCAGAAGACTCATGGACAACACCAGGACAATCAATCAAATAGACTCTTCGAAATAGAGTCACATATTGCCAAACTTTCGTTTCTCCAGGAACTGGAGCAACATTGACAACCTAAGTTTCCTTTCTCATAAGAATATAATGCTTGCAACTTTTTCAAACTGTAGCATACCTTCTTTCCACGAAGGGTATTAATAAGCGAACTCTTTCCAACATTGGGATAACCAACGATACCAACTGATATGTTCTTCTTCTCGCTATGTAAATTGGCAAATTGTCTCAGAAGACTTATTAAAGTTCCCTTTCCAAAGGACTTTGAAATAGTTGCTCTAAATGCAACTGTTGGGTATTCCTTCATCAAACAGTTCATCCAACGCTTGGTAACAGAAGAAGGAATCAAGTCACACTTATTCAATAATAAAACTAAATGTTTGTGTGGACATTCTCGACGAATGTAACTCTCTATATAAGGTATCCTAGTTCCCAAAGGATCTCTTGCATCCAAAACTTCCAAAACAACATCGCTAGAATCCACTACTTTAAACAGCTCACCCCATATTCTCTTGCTTTGACCTTTATCCAAAGCATGATTCCTATCGGTCATTGGATGCTGGTCATCTTCTTCTCCTTTATAAATATCTGTTTTCGAGTGATTTGATATTTTTCCGATCATTTCTTCAAATTTATCATTCATTTTCTTAACACTCTCTGAATATTCTTTCAAATCAGCCACATCCTGAATCCTCGGTCTCTTTCTCCTCCTACACAATAATATTAGCAATGATCCTCAAATAATATGATAATACTAACTTGTTTCTTGAAAAGACTTCTTCGAAAGGCTCTAAACGCAATAAAGATAAATTAGAACCATTCTTCTCTCCAGAAGCTTCAGCATCCACCAAACCCATCGGCAGTTTCTTTTGTTTCACAATTACCGAGAACGGATCTTGTTTCAGTGTTTGAATACTTTCACGAAACTTTTCAAGTTGGTCTTGATCGATCAGTCGAGTATTCCCGAACCATCTTCTGTTTGGCGCCGTTCTCCCGGCACCAGGCTATTGGAAAGCACCAAAGATTAGAAATATATACAACCATAACCGTAAGAAAAGTAATACCTGTGGAATATTGCTGGTTAGATTTCCTTCGCTACTTAAACGCTGACCTTTTCGACTATATCTAAGATTTTCGTTATCAGTGCGTCCCAACAAGTTGCCCTTTAAACTTGCCGATATGCTTTACTACGATAGAGTCTAATTCGTTTCGTCGTTGCTCTGGTTCTCGTTTGCCCTGATGCAGACTTATTTGGTCTTTTTATATCATCGGAGTTTTTTGGTTGAGAAGTCTTCTGTTTTGTCATTTATTGGTTTATTCTCCGTCCCTTCACACCGTTTCCCTTTGACCTCGTCCAATGTCAATAAGCCTATTTTGGGAGACATTCATATCAAATGTTTGAAGTCGACAGTTTCTCTTGTGTTGTTAGTTGAAGTGAGTAGAACCTTTGTATATGAATTACACAGAAACAGGCTCACCTAAGAAACGCAAGAGGTTAGTTTATTCTAAAGTATCTACTTTTTCTGTAAAACTGAAAGACTTCTAGGGGTGATAGGAACGTTAGGTTTTCTCAAGATAGTTCGTTCCTAGCGTCTCTTTCTTTGCTTGACTACAAAAAAGGTGTAAACTATTTACCACAAGAGTTATTAGCTAATATTTTTTCTTATCTTCCCCCACAAGAAATCCCTTCGTGTTCTCTTGTTTGTAAAAAGTGGAGAGATGCCACGTATTTAGAAGATAACTTGTGGAGAAGACTCGCGATATCTCGTTGGCCTTGTTACTCTCGCTTGAAAAGGTAATTTGTCTAAACTTGTTTTTGAAAAGCTATTAAACGGTTCGCGTAGAGGCTATCAGAATTGGCGGTTATTCTTTATTACTAATTTTCGGCGTGAAACATTGGCAGAACGTTTTCCTTCTCTTATTGATGAGATAGAATTGGAATTAGCTGGACTTGAATTGGATAAGATATTCTCTTGCGGATGGATTCCATCGATGGAAAATCAAATGAGTCTCCTAGATACGTTTTGGCTGGAACGAAGAATCACAAGTTGCTTTTAGTAGACTCACAGCGTTTAACTGTTCAAGTCTTTCATCCTCCTTCCATGTCATTTCCTTGTAACAGAGCTATCGAGTCAGAAACTTATTCAACTCAAGGAGGCATTCGCGTTGTTCTGTTTCATCCATTGAACAACACAGTAGTAACCAGTGGAGCTGTTTCCAATCATTTGTTGTTGTGGGATGCATCGACATTTCTTTCTTGTACAAAATGTCCTACACCTTTGGCTGCTTTTTCAGATCATAGTGACTGGATTTTCTCAGCAGATTGGTTGAGTGATAATATATTAGCAACAGCTGGTAGAGATGGTAAAGTGTATGCTTGGAACATGGATTCGAAGGATATCGTAGAAAGAAAAACAGAAGACACCGCACGTTCTTCTTATGATAATATTCCTGTCTTTAAAAGTATTTCCAAAATTGTAGACAATGGAAATGAGAGGCGTATTCGAGAAATTCAAACAGACCATTTTCGTAAACAATTTGGTCTTTTATCACTTTCCAATGAAGAAGATGGTGATTTTCAGGTTTGGGATGTAGAACAGAAAAAGCTAATTGGTACAGTACCTCTTTCTTCTTCGCGTGATGCAGTAACTTTGGCATATTATCCTGATGCCAATGTTTACTTTGTTGGGAGTCATGTTCGTCTTTATATGGTGGATCCTCGAGCAGGAAGAATTCAAAGAGCTTTGTATTTCACAAGCAATCTCCATGCTTCCCATATTCGAAGTTTGGTCGTTCGTTATCATATGTTGACTATCGGCTTTGGAACTGGAAGAATATTTTTTTATGATTTAAGAAAAGAGACTGAGAGTTTGGTGCGAAACAATCATAGAGGTTTGCGAGTTAGTCGGGGATGGGTTCGACAAGATAATCAATTGGACACTCCAGGTCCACATTTGATTGAGGATTATAATCCAGCCATTTATTGTATGAGGTAATAACCATCCTTATATGTCCTGTTGTGAGTAGTAATAACTTATGATTGGTGTAGTTATATTGAAGATGGGTCCAATCTGTTTGTTGGAGGCGGACCCTTGCAACTCAACTTGTATGGTTCTTATGCGAGTTTCTTACAAGTGAACGCGGCAAGGTTATATCAGTCACATAGATGTTCTTTGGAAACCTAAAAAATTGTGGGCTTGTCACCAGTCAGTACCACTCTGTCGAATTGTTTTTAATATTTTTCGTTTTCTTTGCATGAAACAAACTGCTTCATGTTTTTTTCGACCCTTCCGTAAACAATGCATATCACAAAACTTTACTTCACAACCGAAAGGACAGTAAACTTGCTTCCCTTTGGGCTGTTTTCCACAGAAGTCACAATACGCTTTGAACCAATTAGTTAGTTGCAATAGTTACTATTTTTATTTATTTTATTTGCTTACCTGGTGTTTGTCCCGAAGCTTCCTTACTTTGTTGCATGCTTGCTAGTTCTTGCTTCCAGTCCTTCGCCAAATGGTCAGGCAACAAGGAAACCAGGAAAGAAGATAACTCGGAACAGGTATTGACCACTTCTTGTGCCTGCTTTTCTGCATTTTCATAGTCTTGTTTCTGTTTTGCAAGTTCCAACTGCTGTTCCAGTGACTTTATAACTTGTTCCATAACCACAACCTATTCGAACAAAGGAAAAAGCCAAAAATGAGTGAGGTGCTTTGGTTCATGTGTCGATTGATTCAGCAACAAAAAAAATGCAACGCTTTTTGGCGCCTATCTTTCAGAGACAACTACATAGGTATTTTTTAAAACAGAAGAGTACAATACAGACAAATGGCTTCTCTACACGTATCAGTGATGGGAATAAGAAGGCTTTTCCAAAACTTGGCTATGGTAGTGTCTTCCTTGCTGGTTCTGTGCTGGGAGCCCTCAGTGGGTGGTATCTTTGGAGCCAAAAGAATATTGACAGTTTACAAATCCATCCTATGGCTATGAAGGATACGTCTGAACTGAAACTGGGAGGATTTGAAGGGGACTACGCTACAGGAAGTGCACAGACTGGAACAATGAGCAGATATGCTATTGCAGATGCTGTAGCCAAGGTTGCTCCTGCAGTGGTTAATATTACCGTAACAGTCGAAGGATCTCCAAGTCCTTGGTTAGGGTCGCTTAGTCCTCGTGAAGTTCAACAGTCATCAGGTTCAGGTTTTATCTTTGATCCCCAGGGTTTTATTCTTACCAATGCACATGTTGTATCCGAGGCTTTTCACTATACTGGACAATTGACAGTAACTTTACAGGATGGTAGAGCCTTCCCTGGAAAGATTCATAGCCATGATAACTTATCCGATTTGGCAGTCATTAAGGTAAGATACTTTGACTTAAAGTTTCAATGACTTGTATTTATCAAATCAAAAAAGATTGATGCAGGCCAACCACTTCCTTGTGCGAGTATGGGTAGTTCGCATTCTCTCCGTCCAGGAGAGTGGGTGATTGCGTTAGGAAGTCCTCTGATGTTGGCTAATTCTGTGACTGCTGGGATCGTGAGTGCCGTTCAAAGAGAATCCTATGAGTTGGGGTTTCCTGGATCATCGAAACTTGCATTTATTCAAACAGATGCAGCCATTAATGTTGGCAATTCTGGAGGCCCTCTGGTTAATTTAGATGGAGAAGTTGTTGGTATTAATACTATGAAAGCTCTTCGATCAGATGGAATAAGCTTTGCGTTGCCTATTGATCTGGTAAAAGAAGTTGTGGATCAGCTAAAAAATCATGGGTTTGTGAAACGACCTTATTTGGTAAGTGATTCGTATTGGACATGGAGATAGCAAAAGAATGAATGGTTTTTTAGGGCATCAAATTACTTACATTGAGTCCTCGAGTGTTGGAAGAACTGAAACAACGAGACCCACATTTTCCTACTTCTGTCACCTATGGAGTTCTTGTCCCTCAAGTGTTGCCTGGATCTCCAGCTGATCGTGGTGGTCTACGGCCAGGAGATGTTATTATAGAGTTTGATGAAAAACCAGTAAAGTCCACTCGAGAGTTTTTAGATATATTAGGATATCGAGTAGAAAAGCCTATAAGAATAACTATTATTCGAGGAGAAGAAGGAGAAAAGGTCACCTTAATGATAAAGCCAGAATTGATGAAACAAAATTAAACGATAATGGCAAGTCTTCCCTGTGTTCTTACTATTGCTGGTTCTGACGCCTCGGGTGGCGCAGGAATACAAGCAGACTTGAAAACTTTTTCAGCCTTAGGTGTATATGGAACCACTGTCATAACTGCAGTCACAGCACAAAACACACAGGGTGTTCAAGGTGTTTTTCCAATAGAGCCTTATTTTGTTCGTGAGCAGTTGGAGTCAGTGTTTTCGGATATTTCAGTCGTTGGAGTGAAAACTGGAATGTTATATGATTCAGCAATTATTCATCAAGTAGTAGAGGTTTTGAAACGATATCCGTCGGTACCATTGGTGGTAGACCCAGTTCTTGTGGTAGGAATATCTTTTCTTTTGAGGATCGTGCAGTCGAATGACAGCTTTACAGGCAAAAGGTGGTCACCGTCTGCTGAATGAGGAAGCATTGGAAACTTTGAAAAGTGAACTGTTTCCTTTGGCAGCCCTGATTACTCCGAACATTCCAGAAGCAAGTGTTCTTGTCAAGAGATCTTTGGAATCCTTAGGACAAGTTCGAGAAGCAGCTTATGAACTGCAGAGGACTGGTTGTAGAGCGGTTCTTGTCAAAGGAGGTCATACGATTGCTAGTTCGGAACTACAAGATGCTTGTATTGATATATTAGTCGATGAGCAAGGATTAGAAGTATATGGAAAGCCTCGAATGGATACTCTCAATACACACGGCACAGGTTGTACTACTGCAGCTGCTATTACTGCACAACTTGCAAAAGGAATTTCTTTACGTGAAGCTATCGCTGTCACAAAGAGTATGTTTATGGTTGTATAGAGCATAGTCTCTCTATTGGAAAAGGACATGGACCGTTGGATCATATGTATTGGATAAAAAGTTGGCAAAAGCAAGCGATGTATAGAAAGGAGAAAGGTTAGAGCGGAAATCATAAAAACATCAGGTTTTTAGAAAGGAAGTGTCTAACTCTTCTTTATATATTCCAAATGGTGAGCATTCACCGACTATACAAATCGATTCGCTTTTAACTCTTTTTTAGTCTGTTTGCTCTTCAAGAGCAAGACAAAATTTTTCTTGATCCAGTAATAAGAGAGGACCGGTAGCAGACAACTCCATATGTTGGAAAAAGAACGAAGGATATGGACTTGGAACAGAAATTGCTCCTACAAATTTTAATCATTTTTTCTTGTAATATGTAAACAAAATTACTGTTCCTTACCTTTGCTATTCCACTGAAATAGACAATCGGTACCGGTAACAAAGTAAAGTTGGTGAAGTCTGGGATGCCATCTCATCGATCGTATCTTATCCTGACAAATTAGAACGGCCAAAAGGTCTACCTCTGATATATCCCAAATCCACAACACATGAGGACTATTTTCATTACAGGATGCCAAGTACTTTCCATCAAAACTCCACTTTAATTGAGAAATGCCTTGCTTTGGATTGGGTTTCGTGATGTCTGCAGGACTGTATTTTACTCGAACAGTTCTATTTTCCTTGATAAAGCAAGCCTTTGAGGGAGATATTTTATGAGGATGTATTTTCTTTCGTTTTTGCAGGTAATTGGAAATCTTATGGTTGGCAGTGTCCTCTATAGATGTGTTCGACGTTCTTCTTTCGCAAAAAATTTGTTGGTTGGCTTGAGGAGTAACCGAACAAGGATGCTCTAATTCGGCAACAAGTTTTGAGGTTGTCGTATTGACAATGCGAACTACCTGATCAAAACTTCCGATGGCTAAAGTGGTTCCTTGAGGAGACCATACTGCCTGACGAATTCCAAGAGCAGCAGTATATGGCTGATAAAAGAACATTTCTGTCCCATGCGGTAAGACAACTTGTAGTTGGTTATAAATAGAAGAGGAATGCAGCATGATGGCATAATTGGTGGGACTCCACTGAAGTCGAACAATGTCTTGAACAGATGCATGAAAATGAAAGAGAGGAAATAAAGTATCCATGATAAATATGCTAATAAACTCCTGACCATCTTGTTTTCGCACAAGAGCAAGGTACTTATCGTCGCTAGAAAAGGATATAGTATTCGCCAGGGATTGATTCACAACCTTCACATGATCAATTTGACCCAAATAGTTACCATCCGGAGAGAAACAAATAACGCCCAAATCGAAGCTCAGTGCGACAAGAATATTTGAGTGAGGAGTAAAAAGAGCATCTGCACAGTCCTATCGAAGTAACAAAAGTAAATGCTGGCTGGATTGGAAGCAAGTTTTTAAAGAAGATGAACCTACTGGGAGAGTAACGTCAATTTTGATCACCTGAAAGTCATCTAACGTCTCTTTCACCAAAATATATTTCTTGCTCTTGGGAATAAGTAACAAATAACGAGAATCAGGTGACCACTTGATAGAAGAAAGAGCTTCGTCACATAAAAATTGCTTGATATGTCATATTAGTGGCGTACACTCACAAAGACGAAAAACATTGACTCACTTGCAACAAGTTCAAGTCGCGCGTTTCGTATATATAGCATTTCTTGTTATCAATACTAGCAACTTTCTCTCCGCAGGGAGAGAGTTTAGCAGGACCTCTTCGGGAAAATAAGTTGGAAAAATCCATTTGAAAAAATTCAAAATTTTGGTGCATTGTGTGATTTTTGTCAACTTGGGAAACCAACGAGTAATGCAGTATCTTTCCATAAAAATATAATCAAAACTGATAAGAAAACATTGAGGTGTGTGCCTTGTAATCTTACTTCAGAAATGATTTGTGATGGAAAGCTTTGCTATTCCAAGGACGTTTATTGTTTTTAATTATGCTGTATGCTGCAACAAGTAAATCCTTCTTGTAGAGTGCGCGCTTTTTCCAGAATTAATTTTGTCATTTTTCCCCCTTGTGAAGGAAAAAAGGGTCAGTTGTCCCAAACTGTAGGGATGACACAGAGGACACGAGAAAGTTTGATAGACCTCAGTGCTTTCAAACTCTACTAGAAGAGGACATTTATTGTTACATGAGTAATTATGTCGCAAAAAAGACAACAAGATAATACTGTGCAGTCTTCGTATGCAAACCATAATAGCAGAGGTTGGAGAGCGCCACGCCGAAGCTCCCTTTCAACAAACGAAGGTTTCGCGGATGAGCTTATTGATTTTGGCATCCCAGGCTGTGATAAAAGTAGTTCCAAGCAGTATTCAAGAAACACGAATCCTTTTGATCAAACAAATTTTGATATACCTTCTTATTCCTCAAAGGAAACCACTTCAACAAGGAAGGTGGAAAGCTCTTTGAAGAAATTGACAATCGAGACAAATTTTCCGCAAGAAGATAAAGAATGGACTTCAAATTTGAAAACAGAGGAATATTTGGGTTCTCGCGTGGAGACAAGAAACCAAAGGGAGACAGCCATGAACGAACGGCAGTCAAAGCCAAAGTTTCCACCTCCGCTGCAACCTAATCCTCCTTTACCAAGTACCATAACTCTGGTAAGAAATAACAGAGGAGGTTTTCAGGGAGAGCCTTCGTTTCCTAACTCCAGAAACTCATCCACTCCGGGAACGCCATCAAGAGAAGGAACCATGACTCCTTTCATAGAGAAGCCAACTACTGGTGGCTTTCCTTCCTTCTTGGGAACAGAGTCGGCAATAAATAATGGCGAAAATGGAGCAGAAGATGGCCTAAGTAGTCCTCATACAAGTTCTGCTGAAGGATCAACCTATGACCAACTGGATACAGTTCCGTATTATTCGCAAGACCCAAAATTCACCTCATTCACTGATCAGGGCTTACTCTCACCACAGAGTGATATGACAACTGAAACGAGGTCCCGTACTTCTTCCGAAGAAGACGTTAGGAGTGTTAGTTCTGTGCCAAGTGCTTCAGGCAACCGCGTGTTTTTCCCGCCTGTCGATTCTACCTCTTTTCCTTTAGGTTCTCCAAGCAAAAAGCAACCCATAGTTCCTTTTGTTGATCCAGAGTTGAGATTCTGGCAAGAACCCCGAAGAGAAAATTGCTTAACAAGAAATGAATTGGCTGCAATCGTAGATCGTGCTGTTGATCGTCGTCTTAATGGAAATTCAACAGCAACTTGTACAAAACTAATAGAACTCTGTAATGACGGTAAGACTTACGTGACAGATATTTTGTTGATTCTCTGTGGTCGTCAAATTGTAAATGATGCTGCAATGACTCTTAAGTGTTTGTATCTTATGCATCGAATGTGCCGCGAAGGGCCTATTGATTGCATTTGGCAAGCAAGACATGATGGTTTATCTTTGTTAGATTCCATTGCTAAAAGCTGGACGAAACCTAAAAATGAAGGTCTAGCAGTTCATCCGGCGAGGAGTATTTGTAGTCGTTATGCTTCGTTTTTATTGGATAAGTTTCGTTTTCATTTAAAGTTTCCAGAATTCGAATCCAATTATTCTTTGGATCGTTTTTTCCGTCAACTTGAGATCGAACAAGTGGATGAAACTCAGACTGCTTTAAATAATCAACGATATCTGAAGGTTTGCACTTTTCTTTCTTAAATGTTATGTTTTTAAAATATTTTTTGTAGGTCCTAAGTCACTCTACTTTATCAAGATTGTTACACATGTTGGAGAGCATTATTCGTGTTTTAAAAAATATGTTGGAAAGACGACATCTTGGTGTAATTGTTGACATTTGTTTTGTGCCATGTTTAGAAGAGGCAAGGGGCTTCACACCATTTGCGTGTATTTATTTACCAAATTTCTAAAGTTGCCTGAAGAAATGATGCAAGTGTCTGTCAGCGAACAAGAGGACATGATCAACAACTTTGAGGAGCTACACAAAATCCTTCGTTCAACTTTTCAGATAGCTCGTTCGCATGATTCGTTTAGCAGCATTGATATTCCTGAACTTTCTCCAGTTCTTACTTTGCCAAACAGCTCATGTCAGCGACCAGAATCTCGAGATGCTTCACATATCAAATGTCATTTTCATTCCTTTGCATCCTTGCACCGCGCATTTCAACCAGAATATGTTCCAGAAACGTTTGAGTGAGTGGATTTGTGTGTATAGACAGACACCACATTGATACAGTAGCAGCAAGTAAATTCTCTTAATATAAAATAAATTTATGGCAAGAGTCATAAAATGAGAAATAATTACGCTATCTTCAATTTGGATGATTGTTGGTTGATTAGCAGCGGGGAAAACAGTGAAGAAACGTTGCAACATGTGTGCTTCTCAAGGAAACCTAACAGGAGTGGTTGTTCAAGACGACTTGGTGGATAATAAGAAAAGTGAACAAGTTCAATTGTTTCGAAGACCATCTTTCCACTCCTTTTCTTCTCGTAGCAGACAGACAGAGTCGCTTCTACGAAAGGCTTCCGTTCTACATTTGGACTGGTGGCTACCCCCACTGTCACAGGAAGACGATGTTACAGTAGCACATAGTCTGCATCGATGTTGGAAAGTTGCTGTTCTATGTACACTCATTTTTGGAATATTCTTTTATTTTTGGTGGAAGGGTCTTGTGTTCTTAGGAATAACACAGCGTCACGTAAGGAAGACTTCCCTGCTCATCTATTCTCAGTTATTAACAGCTTGCGTAGATAACAATGTTATTCATTTGCCTTTTGTTCTTCCTTGCTGGAAATTATTGCGCAACAGAAAAGTCAAATCAAGTGTCTGGTGAGCCAACCATGTAACAAACTAGTGGAACATTCTCCTTGTAGCAAGCATATTTCAAAGGACAGATAATATTTGTTGAGGTTTCTATTGAATACTATGTTCCGCAGTATTCAGCTCCTCAATTGATAGAATGGTGCCATGTTCAAGTAACTTGTCTCTCGCAATGGTTGTTGCTCTATTCATGAAAGTGCCAAAATCCAAAAGGTTCTGAGGTTTTCCTTTTCGCCAAGTCTCATGAAAAAGAACAAAAAATGAAATGTATTGAAAATGAAAATGTTCCAAGAGTTGTTGTTCTATCTGCTCCGATGATACGTTCTCGATGATATTTGGTAGTAAAATTCCTTCTTCCAATAATTTGCAGATGACTTCTGTACAGTTTATTCCAGTGCAGGCAAATGGATAACTAAAGTTGATGCTTCAATGTTGTACAACTCCTTTGAACGAATTTCTTACCTTGGTTGATATGTTTTGGAATTGTATACGAGTTTTCGACAAAGAGATAGACGAGTCTTGACAAAGTAAGTTAATTGCAGCAAGGACAGCCAACCAGCACCTCTAAAGTCTGTGGATGGATCTTTTCCTTGGAAACCCAACTCTGTCCAGTTTGTTACTGACGAATCAGCGTTATTGTCGTCCACTAACAGTGTCCAAAGCTTTACATCATAAAATGGTTAAGGTTTTCTTGTTTTTTTTGTACATTCTTCACCAACCTGTTCCAAGGCTTGCTTATACTCATGTTTTGTAGAATCCACTTTGGTTGCTTTGTAACGACGCACGATATCCAATAGTATGAACCAGTGTGAAGCAACTTGTAGTCCTTTGTGTATATTTTCCCGACTGTCAAATAGGTGGTCAACATAATAACTACATTAAGTAAGCGAAACACTCACAAACCCTGATCCTTATTTTTCTGTAGTCCTTTCACTGCAAGGATGCGTTCTAAAAGCTCTGCTTTATCACGATGGGGGTTCTCTTTTAAAAGTAAAAAAACAAAAGCGAGTTGTTTGGAACGTCTAATGTATTCAACAAAGGAATACGCCACTTTGGTTGAAAATGGTTTGTTCTGCAAAATAACTTGTATTTCTCGTTTGTTGGAGATGGGTTTACGTTTTTTGGTGACCGTCATCATCATGCATAGGATTCAACATTTCTTGTGTTGGTTTGATACACATCATGGAGACTTTTAGACCAACAGCGCAGGATGGTGCAATAGAAGACAGTTCGAGAAAAAGTCTACATAACCTTCTTAGCTCTTATTATGGAATACAGACTGAGGAACTTGACGAACAGGATGATAAAGGGCTTTGGCAACAACATAAAGTGGTGGAAAGTACCTTCAGTGGTAACGGGGAAGATAGTGCTATCGATATCTCAGAAGTAACAAGGACACTTGGTCTTCACGATTTAATGAAGAAAACAACGTTGTTAAAGTCAGAAACAGAGGAAATGAATCAAACGTTAAAAAATATGCTTTATACAAGTTATGGGAAACTTGAAGAAACGACAACGACTGTGCACAATATAGTTGAAAATTCAGATACCGTACTAAATTTACTAAAGGTAAGAACATTGTTTTGTATTGGTGTGCATAGGCACTCAAGAGTGGTAGAACGCGTTTGATAAGGTTGTTTCCGTGGAGAAACAAAGCGAAGATATCAATAAGCGTCTCTCTAGTGGTCGAGAAGAAATTCAGTTCTTAGAGTCTTGTATGAAACTTTTGCTTACTCTTAAGGCTGGAGAGAAATTGAAGAAGGAGTTGAAGTCTTTTTACCGAGAAGGAAAGTATATGGAAGCAATTTCACTATATCAATCTATTTCAGGAACGTTGTCTCAAGTTTCAACCCACAGTTCTTATGCTGCTTCTGTTTTAAGAGACTTGCAATTGATTGGTTTAGAAATCCGTAGAGATGTATTACAAAAACTTGGAGCAGATGATGAACAAGAGAAGGAAGAAATGACAGCAGCTGAAAGAGAAAACTTGTTACAAGTCTTGTATCGTTTGGGAGAATCCCGAGAAACCGTGAAGGAAGTGTTTGTTCGTTGTTTTAGAAATAAGATATCTTGGAGTTTGCATTCCTGTTTTCCGTCATATAATACTGCAACTTTCGATATGGGAAAGTATTTCGACGATTGTATCCAATGGTTGAATAATTGCTTTCTAAGTGATTCCTTTGAAATGTTTCGGATTGCTCATCGTGTATTTGAGGCTCAGGATGATATTGTTGGAAAGTCGATGGAGATGTTGCAAACCCAAGTGCAGCGGTTTGACGAAGATGTACTACATATCTTGGATAACAAAATGGGTTCCTGTGTATTGGATGAGCAAGGAATATCAACTTTAGAGCACACTGTTAATGCCTTGAGAGAAGACAGCTTTTCTAGCTGGCAACAGTTCATCCCATACAATTTTGAAAGGTTGATTGGTGACTTGAAGTATTCTATTATTGGAAGAATGAAAACAGGCAATGGATAGTGCTATTTGCAATGCCTATATATGTTTCTTTGTTAAGCTTATAACATTGAAGAAAGGTGGAACACTTGCCTCTGAGTCTATCAATGACTTGAACAGTTTAAATGAAACACTTCATCATGCGTTATTGATTGGCGAAAAGTTATATTCTGAAGAAGAAAAAATAAATATGAAGAGCCTCGAAGAACTGTTACATAATGCAGTGATGTATGTAGTACACTTGAACTGTAAGGAGCCGAACCAACTTTTGTTTTTAGCGCACTTTCTTCATGAATGGAATCCTTCTGAATATGAAGGGCAGGTTATGGAACTTGCCTTGGAACTCTTACAAGAATACATCTTGTGGCAAAGTTTTCTACTCCAATTGGAGTTTTGTAGTTCTTCTTCTTGTTATTTGGATTCAAATGATAATGCATCGTCTCGTTCTTCAAAAGTTCAGCAATACATCCTGCATATATTTGGTGAGATCCGTGAAGTTTTTTCAAAGGATGGAAGACAAGATAATTTAAAACGGACAGACTCAGACGCAACTGCTTCTCCGTATCCTTCGTCAACATTGGAGTATTTAGACACATTGCTTGCTTCGAATCGACCTTCTGACTTTGAAAAACCTAATTTTAATGAAGATATTATCCTTGTTTGTATACTGCAACATGCAACTAGGTTCTGGCAGGAGTTTATTAGGTTTAGAACATTGTCATCCAGTACTTTGGAAAAGTTAAAGGGAGAAGTTTCTTGTTATATGGAGACTTGTTTCCAAAGGAGATTCCGGAAAGAGTTGTTGAACAGAATTTGTTTATCTTTTCAATCCGTTCTTGCTGCCGGCAATGAACGAACAGTATGAGAGAAAATGTAAGCAATGAGAGATGAAGGCTCTAATATTTCTTTTTTCACTGTATCAGTTATTTGTTGACAGCTTTGTATAAATTTTTCATGGTTGAACTTGGAGTTATCAAAAAGTCTATTTGAAGCATTATAACAAGCAAATGAAGGGAAATTTAACGAGTCCGAGAAATATCTTACTATACATACATTGAATTCATCATCAAAATACAATATTCGTAGGATGCTATCAGTTTAACAAGACGAAGAGTACCAATATTAACTTGTCGTCATTTCTTTTGAAAGCAAGAAAAGATGAAAAGTCAGTGGAAAATGAAAAACTGAGTGCATTTCTGGAGTTTGATAACTAATGTATTTGTTCCCTTGAATAATAAAGATTCACAATGCTTTTTCGCCAACTAGTGAATGGTAGTAAGATTCTGTAATTTTCCATATGAACATGTATTTTTACTGAATATCCTTAACAAAATTTGACAGAATGAGGTAAATGAATTGGAAATATTTGAATATCAAAATGTTCAAGGGCAAAGTAAAAAGTCTGTCAGAAAAAATATGCAAAATTGGCGCCATTTGTTAATTTGCCATTCAAAGATGACATACTTTGTTACACGGTTTAACTTGTTGCCGAAACAATGAACATTTTTGGCTAGCCTCTACAACTTTTTGAAAACAAGTGGTATAGGACAGTTATCGTTACTCAGCAACATAGATAATGTTATTAAATGCAGATATAAAGACACAAAAGCTGTGGGTCATTTCCACAGAAAGGACTTGCTGAGGGGAACATTTTTTACTGGGAACAACACGGGATGGGCAATGCTGGTTTTTTGAAAACTTAGAAATTTTATCAGCAAGTCGAGTCATAGGAAAATGGAAGGAACTGGGAATAAGAGCCATCAAACGACTCGTTCTTCGAAAAGGCAGTCTGGGACAAGTGCAGCAGAGAAGGCTCCCAGTATATTCTTATGTAAACCTCGTTATGTTAACGAACTACCAGAGCCTCCTTTTGATCTCAAGTTGTACAATATCGACATAGACACTTCTGTATATGCAAAATATTCTGTTTCTTCATTAGAAAGTTCTTACAAACCCAAGTTCGAAACAGGAGCTGCCCAGGACTTCATAGTAGACCTTATTGCTTCCCACGCCGATGAGGACTGTGGAGAAGGAGAACCTTTAACCGAGTTAGAACAAGAGATAATTGGTTCGGACACTGAGAGTAAACGAGAAAGCAAGCAACCTCAACTTGTTCCTTCATGGATGAGACGCACACGTTATGACGAATTCTCGGACTTGCGAACAGCCAAATCCACTGGAGAGCATGCAGGTTCCTTTATCGGTGACAATGAAGCAACAAGATTATCAGCAGAAGATGTTTTTAAGAGCATAGAACAGGATTTTGAGGATGCTAAGAAGTCTCCTGTCCACCCAGATTCCCGTAAGAGACACTTGCGACCAACAGAAATACTTCCTATTCTTCCGGATTTTGAAAACTGGTCAGATAAGTTTGTCATATTACAGTTTGATGCTGATCCAGCGGAAGAATTAGAGAGACTAGAGAAGACAAATATTGAAGAGGAGTCCGTTCAGACTGCTCTTACGGTTGCCTTTACAAGCCAACAAGGAGGGCGCTTTTTGTCTTATTATGCTCCTACAGAGCGCACATTAGAGGAAAGAAAGAAGGAACTCGGCAACTTTTCGGAGAACGACCGAAGGATAGAAATTTACGAACATATAAAAGATTACAGTTTTGTAACAAGACCGGAAGAAAAGAACAGAAACTTTATCTTTAGACAAGTGGAAAATACTATTCGATATCTTCCGATTTCGAGCAGACTTTTCTTACATCGACGTGTTCGTCGTCAAGCAAACCATTCTATTCAATCTACACCTCAACGCATGGTAGTTGAGAAAAGAGATTTTAATGAGACTGAAAAAGAGGAGCGACAAGCTGCGATAAATCGATTATGGAGAGAAAATGATTCTATTACAGATCAGAGACAAAGTGAATCAACTGCAGCTGACATGTTTGAGGAGCCCGAGGAACAGGACTAGTCCGAGTTTCCAAACTACAAAGGCAATAACTGTTTGATAAGCCAAGAAATATTTTAAAAAAACAAGACGTCAAATTTGCTTACCCTATAATATCATTACGGAATAAAATACATTTCTTTTACGAGTTTCCATTGCTCTATTACATCTTGTGTGTAGATGTAAGTTGATCAAAATGTCTCTTCTTGTGCTACCGTTCCAGCTGCCGATAATTGACATCGTCCGAATCAAGTAAAGCAGCAATGTCTCCAATATCTTCCAAAGAAACCGAATTATCTCGATATGGAAAGTCACGAATAATTTCATCCATATCAAACATATATGCATCGTTTCCTTGTTTGTTTCCACTAAAGGCTTGTTTCATGGGTGACCGTAACTGTTCATTCGAAAGACTTGGTTCGCCTCTTTCTTGTTCATCATTCAGCGATAAATAGGATGGTTTGCTCGTTCCTTCAACTTGATTCATGTCTGATTCATCATACAATACAGATGTACCGTTTCCGTTTTCCAGTGGTTCCACTTCACGAAACACGTTTCCCTGCAAATTCTTGGAAGAGCCGTCATAAGGAAAAAAGGGATTTTCTTCTAGCCATAAGCCTGTATACGTATCATCATGCGTATTCAATCCGTTCATGTTGTTCTTTGAATGTACAACAGAAAGTCCTCGTGTTTGGCTACTCTTTTCATCATCCGTGCCACCTTCTTCAACTATGCAACCCGAGTTTTTCGAGCTCTTTCGGCTCTTCTTCTGTGAGCCATTGCCTTCTGCATCACGATGACTTGAGTCATTGAGCTCCTGGACAGATGCTGGCGGAAAAGAAGGAGAAGTAGGAGTATTCGGACGAAAAAGATCCATTAATAGCTTTTGCGAAGCTTCCCTTAACAAAGCGGTCTGTGAGTCCCCAAACTGATCACTCGCTGTATATTCTTCTCCATCAGACTGTGAAATATCACGAAGAGTCCCGGGTTTAGAGTCATACTGTTCCACTGTTTCTGGTGCAGGAAGTCGTTTCCTTTTTCTAAGAAAAAGTTCAAGTCACGTGATCATTCCAAAAAATGAAGTGACCTACCTTGAAAAAGAATAATACTGTAGAATCGGCTCGAAATAGGAAACAAAGAATTGTCGAACTTGTTCCATTTGATTCTCCAGTCTGTAAATTCTTCTTTCATTAGCGATACATCGTTGACGCAACTCTTCTTCTCGTTGTCTTGACAACATGAACTCTTGATACAGCGCATTTTTGTCTCTTTTAAGTATTTCTAATATGTTGTCGTTCCCATAGTTTCCCAATTCTATGACTGGTTGGCTTCGTTCAATATCAGTAACACCACTTTTACGAGAATCTTCACCGTAATTTTCCAAAGAACAGCCAGTTGTAACTGTTTTGGATTTTGAAAAATTTTCAACGGAAGGATGGCTCTTTTTTCGACTTATTTTTGTTAACAAGTCTCTTCTGCCACGTAGAAAGTTTACGTGCCCAAACACCCACCTATCTGGGTCCAACTTATGGAAACCATATTGGTTGAGCTGCCTTACAAAAGACGAAAAGTTGTTGTGTTTAAAATATCGGGGAAGGATTTCTCTGGCAAATTCGTTCGGACGATGAACCATAAACGCGTCTCCGGCGTCTAACCAGGAAACTAAACTATTCGTTTTGGGGTCGTCCACAAGTTCGTACAATTTCGAAAGGAATGGAGTTGGCAAAGAAGGATTTCCGGAGTAAGTCGTGGCTCTCAATGGTAACGCCTCAGAGCTCTGCGTGCCATGTAAACCACTTAAAGGTGTTCCCGACCTCATTCTGCTTTTACAAAAATGTATAATACTATCGCTCAATTAGACACTTTACCCTTTCTTTCAGCTTTGTCTTTCTGTCACCAAAGTTCCCAGACAATGTCGCAGCTGAGAAACTTTGTTCCGCTTATTTCGAACGTAAAAAGCAACTCAAGAACAGTCTTGGTCCCCTAACTTGTTTTGTCTCCGTGAAGACGGAATATGCCTCTATTCGAGGTTATATTAAACTTTATACCGTAAACGAAAACTTGGAACGCGAATGATCAGGTGGCGCTTCGACGACCAAAACGAAGACAAAAACAAAATTTTTTTTTTCGGATTGAGCTGCGGAATAACTGAGGGTGCGTTAAAAGAGAAGCCTTCGTCTCTTATTTTTGTGGTCAAAAGGACACGTGCGGAAGGAATTGGGTTTTGATCGTTGTTAAAAAGTATGTTGGAAGAACAAGAGGTTAAAAACTTACATAAAAGAGCACCTTCCTATGTTGCAAGAGATACATTATTGGATCAATTGCGAAATCAACAGATACCTTGTCAAGAAGCATTTCATACGTTATTCGGAGTCCAAAATCTACTGTGGCTTATTGTAGCTTTGGCTTTGTTACGTATTCCCGTCCTTCGTTTACTTAGAGGGCAACCTCCGGTTGATTTGGGTTTCTTGCAACGTTCATTAGAAGGTTATAAAGGAACTATTATTATGTTCGTCCTGGTCATGTCCAGCTGCTATCTATTCTTTTTGTTGCGCTGGCTGACAACCCGAGGACACATACATCCTCGACTGGCTGATGTGTTATTTCGTGTCATGTCTCTGATGTTGTTATATTGCCTTGCAAATGGATATCCTATCGAAAACTCTCTCCCGTTCCTGCCTTCTTTTTGGTTTTGCAGGTAATATGCCATTGTTTGGTTGCAACTAAAGAAATAGTTCTTAGTCGTGTTGCAGGCACATAGCTTTTTTCTAAAGGCGTTTTCTTTCTACTCAGTTATGGCGAGTATCGAAGAGGAAGAACAACCGAGTTTAGAACCACTGTGTTTGAGTAAGTTTGCATACTTTGTAATAGCTCCAACTTTGTTATACAGAAGAAAAGGTTATCCTATGAGTAATCGTAAGTAAACTGGAAGTTTTTACTATTCAATATTTACAAGAATTTTAGGAATTCGATTTGGCTTCTTATTGATGCAGTTTTTACGTGGCTTGGGTCTTCTTGCCGTGATTTATCTGCTTATTACGGAACAAATGATGCCTGTGTTTGAGCGTGCAGAGAAGTTAACTCTGGCAGAATCGATTGTCCTTCTTACGCTTCCTGCTGGTAGCTTATATCTAGCGCTTTTCTTTGTAACTTTTGAGGCAAGTGTAATTTTGTTCTCATTTATAAACAACTCATTATTTGGATAAAGGTTGCTTTGAATATTTTTGCCGAAGTATCCATGTTTGCCGATCATTATTTTTATGAAGATTGGTGGAATTCTCTTTCCTATGATGAATTCGCAAGAAAATGGAACCGACCTGTTCACGAATGGTTGGCACAACATGTCTATAAGACAGCTCGAATTCGTGTAGGTTGTTTGTCTTGGATTGCTGTTCTCTATCTAACAGTTTCCTACTAGGGATTTGGTCGATTGGGAGGAATGGCCTATACAACCTTGTTTTCTGCTATATTTCATGAAATTATTCTGGCCATCACTTTTCATAAGTTTCGTCTGTATATGGCTTTGATGATGATGTTACAAAGTGAGTGGGACATCATCATGTTTTAAATTCATGGAATAACTGGTTATTAGTTCCATTGATGTTAGGAATGAAAGTAATTATGAGAAAGGACACTCTTGAACGTCGACGTCTTGTGAACACATTCTTCTGGTTTGGCATGTTTATCGGACCTGCCATTCTCATAACAGTGAATGTTTATGACTGGTATCTACCATCTCATTATGAATGAAGACATGAGAAGGAGCTAAGTAACAAGCTCTTAGTAGTCATTGGAAATATAAATAGGCAAAGTTTCATCGTTTTGTTTCAAAGTGTAGATAGGCATAGATAGTTGTGATAAAGTGAATGACCATTTTTCATATGAGAGTTGTTTGATTACACACCAGTTGTACGTTAACAAGAAAAATGATTGGTTTTACAAGATTGGCAAATACAATTGGATGTTGTTTTGTTCTATTTCGTTGCTCATTTACTTTTATGAATGGGTACAAGTTTCAGGAGCATGGAAATATTGAAACCTACTTTACGATGCCCTCTATTCACATATCACACATTGCTTGAAGCATCTTGTACTCTTGAATGATATATCATAGTGCTTGTGTTATTCTTCAACGATGCAAGGTTAAAAATTGCTGAGAAGCTATGATTTGATGGACCAGTCTTGTTTGAATGATGTCTGAGGTCGATGAATGGTCAACTCCATGGCGCCATTTTCACAATTGGCCACCTGTAAAAGATTCGTCTTGTTGCCTCTTGCTGTCTTCGTTTTATTCATATGAGACATACTATTCCAGAAGAGTGTAAGACAAAAAATTAGTATTAAATCCTATATTTCTCAATATCTAAATGGATATATCATGACAAAACAACATCTTATTCAAAGCTACTATATGATATTCTTTGCATCTGAAAAGGTTCTTCAGCAACAAAGCTTTAGACCGTTGTATTTAAACATACAAAAACTCCTACTGCCGTCTTGTACTATACTTGTACATAGAATAGAAGCAATTTCAAGAGTTAGAACCGAACCGTTCCTCTTACTGCTGAAATTCGCTTTTGGTCCATTGGCTCTATCACATCACCAACACGAAACGTAGTTGGTGGTCGAATAGCCTTTTGATATGATTCAAAGCGTAACCACTCCTTTCCTAGAGGCATTCTGTCGCAGACTCATATTCTTTTGCAGTTTTGAATGGAGCAGGAACAAAAGGAACAGTCAATGCTGCCGTTTGTTTCACACGTTTCTCTGATAATATGACATGTTCTAGACCAGGTTTGCAGTCTCTTCGTTTTGAAACTGCAGCTTGTCGTTTGGCTTTTTGTTCAAGCTTCGCTTTCTTGACAAGTCGAGATTGTTTTCGAAGCAGGGATTCCCGCTCCTCCCCAAGTACCCCATCCTGGTAATACTAGAGTTTCCGGTTCCTTCATACAAAGTTCTTCATCTATTTCCTGTTGCTTCACTGTTTCAAAATCCTCCTCTACTGTAGCGACATCCACAAATGCTCTCTTTAAATATTGTCGATTTTCGGTGTCGTTGTCTTCCTCGGAATAACTGGAATCGTTGTCATCAAAAGAATCTTCCAATGTGTTTTCTTCTTCTTCTGTGGGTGTCACAAACGAGGAAGAGGGAACCTCCGGAACGTCTTCTTTCTTTTGTTCATTTTCTTTTTCTGTTCCAACCAACGTTGGGTTTTGTTTATTTTCCATATTCCGTTGAGTGTTCAAGGATGTCTTTACAAGCCACGGATTCTCCGATATTTTTACCTCTCTTTTCTTCGTATTCCTTTTCCTTTCCGATTGGAAAACCGACACACTGTTAATCTCCTCTTCACAATGTCTATCTTCACTGACTTTCAAATGACTCGATGTTGTATATATCGCTCTCTTCCTTTCAGCTCCCAAACCACTGAATTTCTCTAAAGCTAAAAGTTTGTTATATAACGATGCATCCATCATATTTCATGAAAAACTTACCTCTTTCAGCATCCAATGCATCAGCAACGTTGTTATTTCCAACCTTCGTTTCTTTCTCGGCTTCGAACGGTTCCCAAGGTTCGGAATCGACCGTATCAACAGCATTCCCTAAACCACTCTCTCTAGTAAATGTGTCGGTCTGATCTTTTGCTCTCTCTACTTCCGAAAAGTCTTCATCGGTCGAACTGTCTTCTTCTACAGTATTTTCTTTCTTGCGGTTGTTGTGGGTTGTTCTCAGTGTCAGTTCCCTTCCAATGTCCAATTGCTCCTGAATGGCTTCCTTTGCAGACTTATCTGTGTGTCTTGAATTTCTCTGCAATTGACGTCTCACCCATCTTTTCTCTGATCAGATACTTTCTACCCAATCAAGTATCCTATACTTACTTGGAAGTGTTCTTATGTCTCAAACTGATTCTTTCCTCCATTCTATTGTCTATTGAAAAAGTAAGTGTGCATGATATTCGTTCAAAGAATTCTACCTACCAGCCAATGACTTGGTCTCTTGAAACATCTTTTCTTTTCTTCCAGATTTGTGAGTTTTATGGTATTTCTTGCTCTTTATGCGATTAATTCGTCGATGTTTCTGTTCAAAATAACTCATAATTGCACGCATCTTTGCTTTATAACTCCTCAGCGTCTCACTGTTCTAAATTAAAAAGAACATGTCAGCTTGTAAATACAGTAAAAAACAGGATCAACCTGCCTCTACATCATTTGCAACATTTTCTATTTTTTTAGAGTATTCTACAAGTTCTTTCTCGTCCTCTACAAAACTATTTTTCAATACTTGATCAATTTCCTTTTCAACCTCGTTCTGTGGCTGGAATTCGTTCACCAACTGATTAGTTGTCTTGTCTCCTTTTGGGCAAGAGGTAGACGATGTAAAGTCTAACACTTCTGCTTGTTGAATGCGATCAACAATTGGATTCCATCTTTTCACTTCATCCTTGCTCGTTTCGTATGCAGCAGCTCGTTCTCTCTTTGCACTTGAATTCGATGCGGTTTAGGAGCTGATATTTTCTTTTGTAGTTTCGAAACTTGAGCCATAAGTTTCTTCCCATCTTTTTCAGTATCAAGCGATGCAACGAGATCTTCTACCGATACTCCCACAGGTTTCCATGCCGACGCGTTGTCCTCCACAACCTTTGACAACAAAGAATTCACCACAATTGAAACTTCAACCCAAACAAGACATACCTGATTCTTTTTGCGTCCACTATTTAGTCTCAAAATATTAGAAACTAACTTTATATGAGCTTTTTCCGCTTCTTCATTGGACTCTTCCTTATCCAACGCATCATGCTCCAACGCTACTCTCTCATTCATCATCAATTGTGATTCCGCTGTCGCCGAAGGAACATGGTGATCAGTTTGGCTTGGTTAACAACTGCACCCATCATCAGCTTCGAAGCGTTGCACCAGGTCTCCTCTTCAAAGAGTTAGCCGAAACAACTGGGAACTGTCGTTCAAATGTAGTAGAAACTTTAAAATCTTTTTGGGAATTGCTTGCTGTGCCAAAAAGAAAAACAACCAGAGCTTACAAGATGAGAAGGAAGTGGAACCGAGGGATTGAGCCGCTACAAAATATCTCTGCTTGTAAGATTTGTGGAAAGCCGATGCTACAGCACCACTACTGTAACCCTTACAAATGCCATGAAGCTAAGATCCGTCTGGCAGTGTTGGAAGGAAGAAAGTCAACGAAATAAGCGTGCATGTGATCGTGACCTGTTGTGGTTACTAGAACAAGTATTCCAAGTACAGAGAAATATAATATGAGTACTTGATCTGGGTCGTTTAAAAAATTCCTAATAGAGAAAGACTGCTGCATATGATAATAAGTGACTAGATTGGAAACATTTCTGAACCAACAAGAAGTAGTATTAGGTCAAGCAAATTAGTGGCTGTAATGCTTCATGACAATATAAACATCTAAATCTCAGCGTGAAAGTTTAGAAATCAGCAACAATCCATATTTATTGAACTTGAAAAGTTTTCACCCGGAAATCAATCAAATCTTGCTTTAGGGGCTTTCTCCAAGAACGTGTCAGATAACAACACGAAAAAGCATAATAGCCAAAGTTAAATTATAAAGCTGTTCCCACATGTTAGTGTTCAGCTGCCAACTAAAAAATGCCAGAAAATTCAAAGTGATATGAGAAATGGTGTACTATTTCGCAAAACCGAACTTATACGTGAAAATTAAAGAAAGAAAACCAACTAAATAGGAAAACAGAAAGCAATAATTCAACATCTAGAAAACATTAACTTAAAAAAAATCATCGAGAGAACCAGCCCTTTAAGCAATTATAGAATATAATTAAAAATACTTAAAACGATAGTCAACTGTCATTTCAGACTCTGGAAAGTCTACGAAAAACACTAAATTATTCTCAAATAGCTCTCTCAATGTAAATATTTTTAAAAAAGCCACTAGGTCTGTTATACGATCCTGAATAATTTTTAAAGGCAAAAATACAAGTGACTAATGGAAATTAAATTCAGACTAAATTTTTTAATTTTTGCAAATAAGAATGAGTTCGTATTTTCAAATATTCAAAACAAACGCAACATGATTTTCTTTAAGCAGACTGTAAATTGATACATTTAAAGAACCAAAAAATTAAAATTATAGGATGTTTGAAAGTAATTCTTGAGCAATTAATGTAGCATCTTGCTGTATCCTATCATTATAGTTGTAAGCCGAAGAGTTCCTTGGCCCCTGTTTTTTTGCCATCGAAATGATAGATTTGCTCGTTTGTCTGTTTTATTTTAATTAGTTTCGTACTAATCTAGTTGTCGGACATTGAACTATTCTCTTTCATTTTTTCAAATTTTTTGTTTTTTTTGATTTATTGAACTATTGCTTGCAACAGTAAATTCTTCGAGTATTTATTTGTTTTCTTGTATTTTGTTTCCAGCAGTCTTTTTCTCATTGTTTTCGCTTCTAAATCATTTTCGTTGTTTTGACTTTTATCACGATACTCTTTCATTTTCTGTAACCTAGTCTTACATTATTAGCTTCCGCCGATTAGTTTCTGATTTGCTTGTTTTTTTATATTTAATTCCAATATTGGAAGCTCTCTCGTCTGTAAAATAGTATTGTAAATGTCTTTCTTGTTTCTTGTTATGACGGTGCGCTTCCTCTACGGAGAAGTACGCCTTATAAATTGCTTGTTTTAAGAACTTTTACTCGCTTCACTGCTTCGTATTAGTAGGAAGCAATACGGAACCAGTGCCTGCTTCTCTTTATTTGCGGGAGGAGCATATTTACGGAATGCAATACACTGAAAAAATATCAGACTAAGACTTATAAGATTCGAGATAGTACTCATATTTGATTGAAATTCTGTTACCAGCGAAAAGTCAAGTGCAATTCCTATAAGCAAAACTTGTGTTTTGAAAAGTTGACGATTTATTAATTCCAGAAGTAGAATACTTTAAAATTGTTGAATATAGAGTCTATATAGCACTCTTTGAGGGTGCAGATTTCGAAATCCAACAGTGAAATATATCTCTCATAAAATCTCTCGGAACTTGTGCTGCCCATAGAGATCAGATTTGCAAATTTTATTTTCAATTACCCAGAAACTGGAATTATAAGGAATGATACCCAATGGAATGCTGAAGAGAAAGATCTTCCATAGGTTAGAGAATATGTTTGTTTCTTTCAACGGTTGCATCGAATATTAATTCCTTATTTGGTGTATTTTCTAAGAATGTACTTGTTTGGACAGGCTTGGAACAGTTTTTTATTTCACTTTCCTCTCCGTCCCATTATATATATTGTTATATCGGGGATGGATCGATAGAAAGCTAAGAAAATTTCTAGTGTGCAGTTGATTTGAAAAAGCAGTTAATTGAATGAAAAAGGAACTCTTCACAAGCATCCTCTGACATGTAGTTTCGATGTAGCGTTGTGTACGATTCCAATGGTGGACACAGGTCCGTTTGAAAAGTTGCACAAGTAGCCGACTCAAAATCTGTATAACTGAAAATGTTTAGCGTTTAAACAGATTCTACATTCTACGGTAGAAAATGCGGCACTTGGATGATTGAAATAATGAAACCTACACTCATCAGACATTGGACGTCAGTGGTATTCTTAGTGATTAGTAAAATATATTTGAATAAAACTGCTATACAGATTTAGTTAGAGATACCACTGAAGTTGGAAACGATTGTTACGAAATTTATATAGCTTCATCGGACTGCTTTTCTAGAAACTGTTGCTGATAGAGCTCGAAAACTGTCAACAAGTGTTAATCAAAGTCTTTCTGTCCATTGGACTTAGAAAAATGTCGACTCATTTGGCGCCAACTCTTTCGCATATAAAGAAGAAATGAATGCATTGTTGTCAATTTCTATTCTTATGGTTCTCACTGGAAAACGCAGATATGAAGTTTTTCATGACTTTGACGACTTTTTCCTTTATCCAGAACTTCTACCTCTTATAAAGGACACAGTCAAAACAGAGATAAGGACAGGCTTAAACACCGATACAGTAGAAGAGTCTTATTTATCGTGGCTGTTATTGAAAACAAGTCAAAAGAAGTTGGAATAGCAGCGTACAATCTCAATCTTTTGAAATCGAGTTGAGACAGTTTGTTGACAATAATACGTATTGGACTGCATTATCAGCATTGTGTGTGCTCAAGTAAGAAATTTTCTTTATCATGTCGACTTTAAATGAAGAAATACCAGTCCCGTTGAGATACTCGTATCTTCCCAGCAGCATCGGAAAAGGATTACATACTGCAATGCAATTAAACCCCTTACTAGTGAATGTTCCCGGTGAGCTGTATTGTAAGGTGCAAATCTCCCAGTTCTAACTTATTTTCATGACAAGGAAGACCACTAAATTGGATAGAAAATATTTCAATGACACACAAGGATTGCTTTATTGTGAGAAGCTGAATGCCGAACGAGATAATTATCTGAAGTTGTTGGAAGGGAAGTTCCAAGATATTTGGCACTTGCTTCTTGTGCGGCTCTCATCAAATATGGTATGTCATAAGATGAATTGCTATATTTACTAATGTATTGTAGTGGAAAATATCCAGAACTGCAGTTTTGCCATGGGAACCTTAAGAATAAGATTCAAAGACAATGATGATAGCCTTTTAATGGATTATGAAACTTGTAAAAGCCTTGAATTGCTTACCTCTAACACGACTGTTCGTGGTATTACTGATCCACAATATATTAGTATTCTTAAAGATGATCAATCTCTGTAAGACCATATGGGCATTCGATATATTCGACGCAATCTTTTGGAGCCTCCATGTGATTACCCTACCATCATTACTAGACAAGAAGCACTCAAGGAACTAACACAGAACGAAAGTTATTTTTTCAATTACAAAAGAGTCTAATTCATTTTCCTGATTTGGAAGGCATTATAAGTCAATGCATTCAGGTTCTTTACTTGTATTGGATTCTATTAATGTCTCACTAGGAAGTCTTTTTAGGTTCAAAAGAATGAAGAAAGAGACAGGAGAGATAACTCATCCAGTGAGATTGATAGTGGTGCTTGCGTGGACTTAAAATTGATTAAAAGCTTCCTCTTGTTGAACAAATCCTTAAGGCAAGTCAGCAACATATTAGAAGCAACTTGTCAAGGAAGAAGTCCTTTAATATCTTCCATTACAGAGAGTCTTCGCAACCCTTCATTGTCAATTTTATCGAATCTCATTTCAGAAGTCATAGAAGACAATGGTTCATTATCCAACAAGACCAATGATAAACTACGGTTGGAAGGAGCGTTTGCCATACATTCGGGAAGAATAGAGCTCCTTGACTTATCCAGAAAGATTCTTTCAGAAACACTCGATCAAATTCATCAATATTCTCAAACATTACAAAGTTGTGCTGGATTTGAAAAAGCTTGTTTGGCCTTTCCAACTCTCGAGGACATCATATCAAACTCATCAACAACGAACTTCCAGAGATAGAAGAAGAATTATTACGTCTTTCCAGAAATGGCAACATTTTTCGGTAAGATTTGGCCACCTTTATAACTTGGCTTTGAAAGGCAATTCTTGTTTGTCACTATTAGGTTTACAACCAGATATTTAAATGCTTTAAATATAAGATACAAAGAGACACTCAATGATATTATCCGACTAACCAACCAGGAGCTACAGTTTCTTCTAAAAAAGATGTGGAATGGAGAAAATATCATTGCACTTCATCGACTCTGTGATGCTGTTGGTCTTTTGGATTGTTTTGGTATCTTTTGCTGCATATATCACAAAAAGGTAAGGATCGCATCAAATCGGCACAAAATGAAATGTTTTTATACTTTCTTCTCTAGTGAACGACATGTTTTACCAAAAATTTCTCAAAATGGTCCCTATTGCTATCAAAAATGGAAGACATCCTTTGTTAGAGAAACAAATCTCGAATTATGTTCCTCACGATGTTTTCTTAAGTGAAGCATCTTCATTCTATTTGATTTCCGGTTCAAACATGTCAGGTAAAACAACTTTTATGAAAGCAGTTGCATCTATTTGTGTTTTAGCTCATGCTGGATGCTTTGTTCCTGCTGACTTTGTTTCTATTCGTCTTTTGAAAACGAATCATTGTTCGTACAGGTACCAATGATTCCATTGAAGAAAATGCTTCTTCCTTTTCCAAAGAAATGCGAGAAACAGCTACCATATTGCATTGTTTGGAAGAAATGGAAGATAAAATTGCCAAAAAGGCTTACAAAGAAACCAAACCAACGATATTAGTGATGATCGATGAATTGGCTCGAGCGACTAGTCCATTAGAAGGACTCTCTATTGCTTTTTCTGTAGCAGAACAATTAGCCTCTCCCCTGCTGCTTATTGTCTATTCTCTACTCATTTTCAAGAAATGTCTGCTTTAGAAGACATGTATGCCTGTGTAAAAAGTTTTCATTTGGCAAGGTCAACAGCTGAACGCCAAGAAGCTAACGCATCCATCAACGACTCAAACATTCCATCACATACTCTCTGTCGAGGTTTCACAACTGTACAAAATTATGGAATCATTACGGCTCAAGTAAGTCAATTTGTTATGATATGTATTTCTGATGATCATGTGCATGTAGGAAGCTGGGTTTCCTAGTAGTGTTATTGCAGTTGCCCAAAAACTATCCACTCGTTTTACTCAAAAACTCTTCATTGGTTCAACCAATAATACTTCATTTCAACAAGAACAAAACAAAATATTTCTACTCATCCAAAAACTCATCGTTTTAAAAAACGCTGGTTTGGAAAAACAAAAGTTGAAGCAGAAATGGATGCAGTTGAAAAGCATGTTTGTTGATCATCATGTCGCATCAGTGAATGAATAAGCAGATGATTGATAATGTTTTTATATAATTTTTACTGTAAACGTTGATGGTGTATGATGTACTTTTTGTGGGAGAATGACTTGCAGGTGCTGTGAGGATGTCAACAAAATAAAAAATCGAATGAATGAAATGACGATTTGTATTTTTTGGAGTCTACCCCATGGAGGAAAACTTACAAGCTGCTATTAGAGAAGGAAATACCGACACCATTTTACAGTTATTAGCACGCGAACCATATCAACACACACAAATAACCTCAAAGAAAGAAACTGAGGAAACACCGTGTTTACAGAAACAACGAAACCAAGAAAATGGCCTACTAGTGCAAAACAGACACCTGTTGAAGCAGCAGTGAAGGACTTGTGTCACAAGTTTCCAATTGTTAGATGTATCCGATATAAACCACTATATGAAGCTTGTGCTGAAGACAAAGATTTGACGCAAACTGTGTTGGAGTCGTTGGCCTCGTCACAGACGTTACTTCACAGAATGCGGATGCATCCATGGAAATAGATATGGAAGAATATTATAAAGCCTTACAAAACTGGTCTAATAACTTTCCGTCGCTCGGTTCGAATCCTAATACTAGTCAAATGGTGAACGATTTTAAACGAATATCCGATAACTCTCAACAGCTACTATTCAATCTGAGACTACAGAAACTAATTGCCTTGTTTCCTACAATGGATGAAACGAAGATTGCCAGTTGCCTGCAGAAAAATCAGTGTAAATATGACCGCAGTTTTTCAGAGTTGGTGCAAGTTCCAAATGACGGGATTGATTCGTTGTCAAAGATGACCAGTTATCCCCGACTAAACTGGGAGAGAGAGAAACCAACCACGTAAGCACATTTTCATTGAATATTACTTTTATCTAACTTGATAATTGTTTAGAGAAACGTATTTACATAAACACTTTACCAGCAAAGTATGGGTATCCACAGGAGAAAATGTATCCCAATTATATGAAAAGTATCGACAGCAAGCAAGAGAAATGGCCAGTTTACGTAATCAAATGTTTACACAAGCTGCTCGAGCGGCTAGTGTTGGAAATAAGAAGGCAGCCTCAGAATATGCGAAAAGAGGT